>JANHZU010003217.1:448113-459915 GCA_032468055.1 Acrochordus granulatus
CAGAATGAACGGATGTAAGAATTGAGTTTCCACCAAGCTACCATTATTTTGAACTTTTTTTTATAAATGATTAGGTTTACAAGTTTGTGAGTCAAACACATCCTGCTGAATATACAAACAAAGAAGAATGGCCACAATCTTTCTCAACAATGTAAATAGACCATAAATGATCAAGGGTATGACAGAACTCCTCTACAAGAGTTGTAATACAAAATTTCAAATGTTTGTTCTCATGTTGTCCACCAGAAGTCAAACCCCAAGAGACGGCATCTAGCAAACTTCTTTCATTCATATAGGTCAGGATACAGAATATACACAAACAGGCAGAGTTTCCTCCCATTCTTAAAATATCAAAGTGTAGAACTTTCTGAAGCAGAAAAGCGGAAGGCTCAAGACAGATGCATAAACCACAACTAAATGGTTTAGAATCAGGACAGATTTAGACATCCCACAGTTAAGTGGTAGACAGCCATCTCAACATTCTCTGCACAACATTTTCACAATAAGCATGGGAGGATTCCTACAGACCAATGGATTTTGAGCAGACCTAGGGCACTTTCCAGATCTCTAGCCTTTTTGGATCTCAGAAGGTATCTAGGGTCAGTCTTGTGCAGCACTGAGATGGCATCTAAGATGATGGTTAGACCGGAATGACTAAATATCCTGTAAGTGGGCAGTGGTAAACCACTTTCACTATGCTGCTGAGAAAATAGCATGAGAAAGTTAGCATATAGAAATCCAGCTTGATTCAAGAGTCTTTGTTATGCTTCAATTTAAGATCTCTCTTTTTTGTTTCAGTTTTGGGCTTTTATTTCTTCTTTTGTCTTCCTTTCTAAGGCTGTGAGTCATCTTGGCAACTCTTTTTCTGCACAGTGATGCATTTTCTCCAAAGGTTCTTCTGATTTGACTTCACTTAAGGTCCCCATCCTCCAGGATAGGTTGCATTAGCTTGGATTGCTGAACCAGCTAGACATCTTTCTTGGGGTGGTAGGTAGGTCTCAGAGTTCCTTTGATTTAGAGAACTGTCTGTGTGTTATATGGAGGCTATTTTTAAAGAGTTTCTGAAAAATTCAGCTTGTACAATCTATGATGCATGGGATATTGAGTGGATTCAGATGGTTACAGTCATGCCATGCCAGCATTGGCCTTGGAGTTGTTTTGCATGCTTTGAATTCTAAGTCCTTTCTATCCAATTTTCTTAGTTTAAAAATGCAAAAAAAATATTGTATTTTATTTGCACAATTTTCCCTAATGCACACAATTTCTACTTATCTTCCCCTAGTGTATGTATAATTTCCTAGTGTATGCTCATTTTTATGTTTATCTTTCCTTAACATACCGATTTTGTATGTAATATTTGAGCCAAGAGCTACATCAAAGCTTTAGGAAAAGTGAATACAATAATCCAAAGAATATTTGCGTTCTGATCACTATATTACTTTGGGAATTGCACATCAATCTGTTCATTTCCAAATGCACACCAAATCAAAATGTGTCCTATCCTTCCTTGTGAGCTGAGGCATGCATTCTTGAGAGACACCTGCTTGGCCCCTCTCTTGAAGATAATTTAGTGTCAAGGAAAGGATATTGATGTCTCAAGTCCTTTAACATGCTGAATATTTAATTGTCCAGATGTATTTTAAAGTTGCTCTTGGGATTCCTTTTACTTCCATGGATATGTTTTCAATCTCTTTAGTGTTTGCTATTTTCTTCTGTGTTTCAAACTGTGTGCATGCTTGCTGTGGGGAGACACAGAAGTTAAATAAGTGAAAGAAATGAACACAGAAAATTACAAACTGCTAAATATGTTTTCTTGGAAAGCTTAGTGCAACGCCTATCATTTTACATCTGCCTTAATTTCGCATTCTTAAAGTGAAACTGTACTTTTAAGTTCAAGAAAATCTCACTGTTCTTCTGGACAAGATGTCTCATTGCAATTAACCCTAGTTTTGATCATGCCCAACAGAACTGGCTCCCTGCTGAGAACCTTAAATCAGTGGAATTTAGTTTTTGTATCCCATAATTCTATTTATGCAAAGGTGAAACTCACAGTGTTCAATTATTTTATAATTCCATCAAGGATTGTTAAGAAGACCACTTTAGTCCCTAGATGTTTCAAGGAAAATGGTTATTGGCAGTCTGAATTGGTCAAAGGAAGAGTCCTACCCCAGAGAGGATGTTTCACTATATGTTATTTATTTTATAATAAATCTAAGTGCATAAAATTAGAAGTAAACCATAATAACCAACACTATCCACAATGAAGGAATAGTTGGTGAAACTGACAGATCTCACTGAGATGAATACATTAACTTTGATCAGAGAAAAGAAACCATCTACATTCATTGGTGACTAGAAGCCTCATGGAATTTTTGCTTAAAAATAAAAAAAACTTTTTATAAATGGCTTTGATGATTAAACAGAATAGATTACAGAAAGAAAAGCATTATGCTGTGACTTGGGTGAAAGTGATTAATATATAATTATATTTATATCCGCTGTGAAGAATATAAGATGCCACTTCTTTGTATTTTTTATTTCTTTTCTGCGTTTCTTAAATTTTTTCTTTCACTTTTTGATTTCTCTTTGCTTTCTTCGTTTTTCCTTTTTCTTACTTACTTTATATTAAACTTAGTCACATTTATTATTAGTTTTTAATAATTTTTTTAAAGATTTCAATAAAAATCATATTAAAAAACAACAGCCATGATAAATCCTTTAGTAATTTGACATCTTCAGGTAAGTCTTAAGTAGTCTATAATAATAGGATAATATTAATATATATAATAGTATGATAATTCTCTCAGTGGAAAGGAAGGGGAGAAAGAAAAAGAACTTTATGCACACCATGTCAACTATTTTGTTGATACTATCTTTTCATTTGTTTCTTAATGTACAAACCTCCTTGAGCACCAGAAGGTTTGCAGGAGTGAGAACCAGAACCTCAGGAGAAAAACTGAAAGGAGAAAAACTCCCCAAGCAGTTCCATGACCAATGAAAACACTGGCTGGATGAACTTTCATTCTGTCTTCCCTCAAGATGCTTAAGGCAGTGTAAGCATGCTTCCTTCTCCCACGTTTCCCTAATGACTTCAGAGGCACACAGATCTGAAGACATGTCAGACAAAAGATGGAATTAATGGCTGGGAAAGGTGTAAAAGGGAAGCAAAATAGAAATGCAAAATACACATCAGTGCAAAAAGGATACGGATAATAATCAAGGCATTTTAACTTTTTTTCTGATGTACCCTGGGAAATTATTTTAAAATTTTCCCAGGTAGGGAAGTGAGATTTACTCAAACAAATACATTAAGAAATTGGATATTTCAGTGAAACTGAGACTGATTTTTTTCAAGGATTCGGTGACAAAAAATATCAGAGCAATCCAAAGGGAATGTTTTCACCAACTGTTTTCTATGCCACTTGTCCCACCCTGTTGCCACCCAAAGAAAAGTAAAGTAAAGGTAGGCAGGGTGATTTCTAGAAAATTTATTTTTACAATCCTGACTAGAAGAGATGACTAGATGTTCCTCACTCGGGTTTGCAACGCTGTGATAATCAGAAGTCCTCCCTTTCAGAACATTCATTATTTTAACATGCCTTGTTCCCAGGGATTTGTTTTTGTTTGTAACTAATTGAGGCAAGGCCCTAAGCATGTGCAATTTAGAGGCCAACAAGCTCCAGATGACTCTGGACAACTTTATTTATCAAATTTATGTCCCTGCCGATTTGACAAAATAAGTGACCGTTCTCCTTAAACGCAGTAAACTTATTCCCAAAAGCAAGAGGACAGATCATACACAACCAGAAGAAAAACCATACATAATAAAGAAGAAAGCCTACAGGGATTTGATAACCACCCTACCTAAAGGTCTAGCCAAGAATACATGGACTTTCTGAACATCATCAGGATGGGAGTGACAGAGAGGATGCTGTCCAAAGGCTACATGAAAAGCTGACTTCCTAGGTGCTGCTCGGCAGATAATTTGATGAAGGACCTGGAACATACCCATTCCCCCCAATCATCACAGACTGGCAGAAACTATCAGAGATAGGCAGTCTTCCAATAACTAAGCTTTATTCCACAGAGGACTTTACAGGTAATCATTACCTATAAATCCCATTGGTGATCAATGCACTTGCAAGACAGCAATGACACCTGAGCACATGGAGAAACCTCCATAACTGCCTGCACCATGCCTTCTGGACCAGCTGTTGTTTCCGAGTTGACTTCAAGGACAGTACCATTAACTGCACTGCAGTAGTCCATTTCAAGGTAATTAGAGTGCAAGGGACAGTCTGAAACATGACAGATGCTGTCTTAGAACAGTTTTTTTTCCACCCAGCAAGGAGAGACTGCATAGAGACAACAGCAATCAGGTCTATTACTCCATATTTACCCAAAGTTCGGAAAATAAATTAATTATAAAGAGCAATGCAAGCTCAAGGGATTTTGTTTTATAGAAGAAAAGAGATAGGAAATTGCATTAACCAGACAAAAATATTTCTTCTGATTATTAAGAGAAAAAGCTACTCAGCCATTTTACAGCAGAGCTGCGTTGCCATTTGGATAGTGAAGGCAGAAAAACCCACCATCATGCCCAATTTTCTAGAGAGAAACTCTGCTTTTTGGCATCTGCATGCGTGACAGCCCTGACTCTATTTTATTAAGTGTTCTTGGGAGTCAGCCATCTTTTCTCCCAAGTCTCTAGAATATGTTTCAACTTCTCCATGAAGTCCAAAGTCTCACAGGGCTGCCCATGGTCAGAAAAGGTGCTCAGTTTCCCTCTCCAGAATGAACTTGGCACTGAGTGCATTTGACAGCAGGACAGACAGATTTAGAATACTAATTGGTACATTTAAAAAAAGCTTCAGGAGGGAGAATTTAGAGAGGAAGCAAAGAAAACAGGTGGACAAGTAAAAACAACAGCTGGAAATTGAATCCAGACCAGAAAGCTTCTACAAATATTGCTCTATTTCCAACACGAATATTTTGTTTTTTCAAAAAAAAAAACCCTTTCTTTCTCAAGGGAAATTGTTCATCCTAAAATTCAGGAGAAGCAAAGAGCCTTTGTCCCCATTCAGGCTTCAGAACGAAAACTCTTGGAGTGAATCTTCCGAAGGTTTCAGAAATTAGAACCTTCCCCTGAGAAAGCCAGTTCCCCCAGTATGGCCAGGACAGTAGTTGGAAAGCGGCACAGTGGCGTCTTTAGCCTTTCCCCACCAGCCTCCTCCCTCAGAGCTTTTTCCATCCGGCCTGCAAGTCCTTCCAGGAATGGGAAATTGCCCAGGACATCTTCTGGCTGGGACCAGCATTGCAACTGCACCCCATGGGAAGAGGGGAGATCATTAGCCCTACATGGATTTGAAATAACTAGCTTGGTTTCAGCTTCTGGGATAATGCCACAGGTACACTGAGCCTTGGAAGTATCATGGAAACAATGGTCTCTGTTCCTCTCCATATCCCCTTTTTTGGCATCCTCTGTGGTGCTTCAGAATTTCCATTTCATACGGCAAATTTTCTTTGGCACAAAAGGCAGCCTTGGGCTTCTTTGCTTCCCCCTCCTCCTGACCTGGGAAGGCACTTGGGACAAGAGATGCTTTTGAGCAGCTACCAACCCAGGCCTCTACCAACCTCCTCACTGGTCCCCTCAGCCAAGTTTCCAGCAGAAAGCATGTGAAACATTTGCATTTTCATGGCATGACAAAACCCCACTGGGGAGGGCCAAGCCACAAAGACCCTGTGAAAGGACAGAAACATTACATTTTTACAAGGCTCCGTGGAGTGCCTCACAAAGGCAACACTTTCTGACCTGTAATTGCTTCCAGATCTTTACTTTTCCCCCACCAGTGCACACTCACACTGACATGTGCACACACAAATATGTAAAGAAGTATTTTTTTACGCCAGTTAACAGGCTTGCACAATTATGACTGAAGTTCATCTCTTTCAGGTTGTCCTAGAATTACTGTTATTCCACAAACACACTTGCACATCTATTTCCTGTAACTTACTCATCACTGCAATCTTTGTTTAATTTAGAACTGAACTGACTTTATATCCTAACACAAAACTCACCTGTGAAGTTTTGCTGTGAAGCATCAAGGTGCTAATGCCCAGAAAAAGGAGTTTTGCAACCTTGGAAGGTCATGCTTAATAGCAACTTTCTTTCATTTTGACTCATACAGAAATGGGCAATGCTTCACACGGCCACTGTGCTCTCTCTTCTCATGAATTTCTATCCAACTTCTCCTTCTTAACTAGGCTTGCACCTAGGAAAAGTATTTTATTTTGACCTTGGAACAAAACAGGCCTGCATAATACATTTCTTCAGAGTTGTTTAAAACAAAACCTTGAAGAAATGGAGAGGTTTAGTGCAGATTCAAGGCAGAATTGGAATCTTGGAACACACAAACTTTACTTTTTTGTTTAGAAGCTCAAATTCAGCATTTTGTTTCCTATGACTGGTGGCACTGAATGTTAAAAGTTCAGGTTTTGTTCTTGAAGGAAAGCTCTCAGGTATCTTGAGAGTGCTGAAATGGCCAAGCGTATGTAAAAAGTTTCATCCACCTTCATGCTTGATTCCATACAGATGTGAACAGGTATGTTTATCCATTCCATTTATACCACGTCTACATCTATAGTCAACACTTAGTATTATTTTTAAGAGTAAATTTGAGAATACTAGAATTTCAGTGCCAGTCCTCCCTCTCATCAATGCCATGCTGGTTAGTGATGACAGGGCTATAGTGAAACCCAGCTGGAGTTGAGGGGAGAAGCCACCCCAAGGACATAAGCTTTAAGCCATCTACTTCCAGTATCTCAAAAAGGCAGAATTCACATCTGGCTTTATGGATTTTCAGTGACTACATTGACTGCAATAAAAAGAAAGCTTCACCACATACAACCTGTTCTCCTTACCAAATTCTTTCCAAGGATATCAAGTATTTTAGTTCCTTTTGAAAACTGTGGCAAATTGTCCAGCCAATTTTCACCAATGTCCCATTAGGGGGATCATAGTAGTGCCAGAAAGGATATTCAGGTGTAATTATCAGGGGGGGTAATCTCTCTCACACACACACACATGCACACACACACACACACATAGCTATCATACTTAGAAGCCTAACAGAGCGAAGATCTAAACAAATCATGTATAAACAAACAAACAAAGAATTATACAACTACAAAATCAAATACTAACTCAATGAAAGCTTTCAAATGTGTGGACTGCAAAGCATAGCAAGATCTTACACATATTTTTTCATAAAACTGTTTTTTCGTCCTTAGCAAGTTCTTCCTAACTTCCCCATCTAGAAAGCTTTTTTAAGATGAGCCCTTATTTTAGAAATACCTTATTTGGTAACAAATATATGTTTTTGATGTTCAGTTGGTCTTAAGAGAGATGAAAGGTGCCATTCAGGGACATTCAGCCTCTCAAGAATCCTGCAAACAGCCTTTGGGCACCAGAAGAATTGGGAGAGAAAGAATAAAAATAATGTTTAGGGCAAATGTTTATCTTTAGCTACAGAAAATTGGCATCCCTTCTCCCTGATGTTACTTTGTTGAAGGCATTCAAAAATGACTGTGAAGATAATCAAATGTGTGTTAAGCATGCCTTGAAGCATTCCCTGAACTACAGTTCAACGGAGAACTTTATCTGACATGCAAAGCAGGTTTAAATGAGAAATAAAATGCAGACCATCTAACCTATTGCTTGCTCCCATTCATTTGCACAGCTTACTCTGTTTAATTAAGTGGTCACCTTTAAGTAACTCACTCCCTAATTCACATTGGCTGAAGCCTATAGGAAGGAAGAAAACTAAAGAAATCTGAGTCAGATGCCAAGGTGCCACCTATGGAGGCAGGATGCCCAGGTGAGATCATCTTAGGAGCACCTCAATTCCTGAATCACCTCTGTTATCCTCTGGCTCAATTCTCAGTCTTTCATAAATGTTCCAAGAAGAACAGAGGCTACCATAGACTCTGACTTTTTTAAAGCACCAATCTACTCTTCTGAAATCTAGTTTTTGTTTCTTTAGGAATCAGCTTGTGTTAAGGATTTGTTAAAATCATTGTAACCTATGTTAAACATCAAAGAAAAGGGGAAATAGAGTAACAGTATTTTGAACTGAAAAAATTGTTGATTTAGGCAGGCAAGGAAACTCATTCTTGGGGTGTGTCATATCCATTTTTTTTGGACTGCTGGTAATATATTTGTCATTGTTGCCTTATTTGCTTTTGTAATGTTTAAGTAAACAGACAGCAAAACCTTTCTAAAAGCCCACTTCCGTGCTCAAAACAGCACCTCTTTTGCAAAACGCCTCCCTCACTTCCAATCTGTGTTGCGATCTGAAAGGATAACCAAAAAATAGGACTTTTTTGCCCTGTTTGTCACCTTCCACCACACCACAAACACAACATGCCTCTGCCTTCGACTCACACCTGCTGTCTGGGCTATACAAGATCACTCTCAATCCAGAATAGATGTGGCTAGGAGCTCCATAAGTGGTTGTGAGTCCTTGGGCATCCCTGATGAACTGTCGTGGTCTGGAAATTGTTGAGGGGTTAGCAATGTCTGGGCAAATGTCTTTATTACAATATTATTATTTACTTTTCACTGAAGATCACACTGCTGTTTCTGTTTCAGTGAAGGTGAACAGATAATTAAGGAAATGATAATCATTTTCAATATTAAGAAAGGGGATATATCAGGGGAATAAACACTACTAGCACAAAGACATGCACACTATTTTTCATAGGTACTTGGGTCAAATTCTTCCCAAAGAACCATCAAAGAGTAACATTAACTACTAATTTAGCATTTCTTGTGCTTCAGTAAGACACTGAAAGTTTGTTACAAATGATCTCTTTTTTATGGTTACCTTTATGATGTTTTGACTTCTACTGAAAGGTTAGTATTGCTGCAGTATTATATATAGTCATAGCTGGAAAGATTGAATGATCTCTTAAATTTAGTTTACTTTTTCCTATGAATTTACCTACCCATCACAGCATTCCTCTTTTCCTTCTCCTACTTTTTATTATGCCAAGGAACACCAACAGTGGGTCCACCCAGAGACCCTTCCAAACCATCTCCTTTTAAGTCTTGCCATAAGAAGTGTCCAACCACTAGAAGTGCTGACCATTTAATCCTTTAAAAGATTCAGCACCAGCCAAATATAGCTTCTATATCAGAACCCAAGACAGAGCATTCACTTTTGTTTTTTAAGAGGCAGCACCAAAATTAGGTCTTCAAGATTTACCTGAATTAAATGATAGCCAAGAAGGATTTTAAAAAACCCACCAACTTTTCTCCTGTCATTGAAAGTCAAAATACCTTGGGTCCAAAAGCCAATTTTTAAAATTATTGATGGGTTTTTCTCCCACTCTATTTTTTTCTTAAGTAAAACAGGGGATTTTGAAATGTACTTTAGTCAATAAAAGGGAAGAAATATTTTAAAAAGTGATAAATGACTTCCTAAAAAAAGAAAAATCCAACTTAAATGAAACTGAAATGTCCATAGTATGATATGCCACAAAAGAAGCTTTTCTGTTATTGCTCTTGGGTATTAGACAGGATTGGTCATTTTTGTCCACCTATATTTTTATTATTATTTTGAGAGAAATAAATAAGCAAATAAAGGCCTCTTTGAGACCATCAGACAGATCTAGGCAGTGGTTGCCCCAGTACAGGCAGTATGTGACCTGCACCCCTAACCTACAGCTGTGTTCCTGTTAGAGGATAGTTTTTTGAGGTTTTGGATGCAGGAAACCACCTGTCTCTCAGTTCAACTGCCAGTGTGGCTTCCTGTGCCCTAGAATGAGTGGGGGACCATCATCAACAACCTCTTTGGGGATGACTATGCAAAGTGTGATTCACCCACAAGTCCATTTCTACAGAAATTCTCTTGAAGTTCTTCCTCCATTCTGACCTCTCTCCCAACCATGAGATCAATCTAGATTGGGCAGAAGTGCTCAAATAGGCCCATTGTGCATTAATGCTTTCTATACTTCCTAGAAGGGAACCTAGGCAGGTGCAAGAGGAACATGAATTTCAGTCATTTAAAAAAGGTGCCTATGTCAAAGCTGAGGAAAACACAAAGACATTCTTGCACAAAGCTTTGAACACTTACAAGGTTAGAGGAGATGCTTGAGGTCCACTCTTTGGGGCTGCCCTGCTTACTCTAAATAGGCATAGACACAGGGAGGGGCCATTTTTGACTCCACAGATTGCAAGCTTAGTCAAAAAGGAAAATTGGTCTACAACTGATTGTTGAGCTGACTGACTAAGTTACTTGAAGCACAGTTCCCTCAAGCTTGTGCTTGCCAGATGTTTGGAATGATCCCAAATCAGATCAGAAAAAATGATAAGGCCAGAAAAATGCACCTGGTCAAGATAGTGAGAGGGGAGCTGGTGAGAAATACTCCATTAGCAAAAAACATACATTGCAAGTACATGAATATGTGCTTATTTGTAGGAGTAAGTAGCAAGAGAAGCCATCAGAAGTTGTCTGAGAAGGTATCCAAAACCACCTCTTTGGAGACCACAATGTTTGTGCATAGGACATTTTCCACCCCAAGGCTGGGATGCAGCCTTGTAGACTCATTGTTTGAGGAAGGAAGGATGGATTTGAATGACTGTCTGCAATTTCCCCTTCCCTACGTCTTTTTCTCAAGCCTGACCAGAGATTGAATTGTGACCTTCTGCTACTGAGATATGAGATAAGCATATTTTCAAAATGTGTAGTCCCCTTTGCCTTCCAGATTTTGCAACTAGGAACTGCCCCAGGCAAAGGAGTTTTGGTAAACTAGAAGAGGTTGCACTCTTTTTCCCCTCAATCTGTCATAAGTAACTTTTAATTCACATCCATAAAAAATAGCTTTTAAAAAAGGTGTAGTAAAACTTCTTTGTAAGACTAATTTTAAAAATTACCTGTCAGTCTACATTCAGACCCTACTAAAAAGCATGTTTAAAACTTTTAAAAGGTAGCTGCTCCAGGCAGTTTCCAGAAGGCCTCCCATCTCACAGATTCCAATTTAGAAACAAGAAGAGCAACAAAGACATGAGCAAACCTGTCCCTTTTGCTGCCTCCAAACAGAAGTCCTGGATGCAAATGTCACATCCCACAAAAGCTATTTTCTGACCTGAGGAAACACCATTGCTAATCCTGCTCATCTACAGTTTCCGGACACAGCTCCAGAGCAGGGTTGGGGCATGAGGTCACCAAGGTGGGGAAACTGGTGGGAAAAAGATGTATTCCCCAGCACTGCTCTCCTCATTCTGGAAAGGAATCAGGGATATCAGGGGAGCCTTGAGGCCCACATCCAGGGAAGAGCATGAAAGAAAGCATTATAGGCTTCAGTGAGGTCTCTTTTATGCTAGTGATATTAATGCAGAATCTTGGAAACTGTCAGAGGAAAGCCCTCTTTCCATTTATGTGAGATAATTAAGGCAGAGAGTCTTTGAACGATCGTGAGACTCTTCTTTGCAGATTTTTCTTTGAATTATGAAATTAGCTGTCAGTTGACTCACCTTCTGTCTCTTGATTGCTTCAGAGAGTGAAAGAGGAGAGTGCAAAAGCTGGCTTGGAACTCAACATTCAAAAAACTAAGATCAGGGCATCTGGTCCCATCACTTCCTGGCAAATAGAAAGGAAGAAATGGAAGCAGTGGCAGATTTTATTTTCCTGGGCTCCAAGATCACGGCAGACGGTGATTGCAGCCATAAAATTAAAAGACGCTTGCTCCTTGGGAGGAAATCTATGGCAAACCTAGATAGTGTAGTAAGAAGCAGAAACA
>JANHZU010003217.1:468433-481953 GCA_032468055.1 Acrochordus granulatus
CTCTTCTCTGTAGCTGGACACTTGAGAAGGTAACCAAGATAGTCCTCAAAAGCACCAGTACATCAGGGGACTCACTGCTCAATGGAGATGCAGGACAGATCCTGCCAATCAAAGAACCATCAATTTATTTGTTTCCAAAATGAATCTAGGCTTTTTGGGAAAATAAAAATGGCAGATGGCTGCAGCCCAATGGATTTTTTTTAAAGAAAAGTGTGTCCTCTTGCCCAGAAAAAAAAAGACAAAGAAAGCCAGATGACTAAGGACACTGGGATTATTGTGAAGGCTACTGGGAACAATGGAGAACATCCCATTGCTTTGCCTTGTGGTAAATGAACATCCACAAATCCACAATCTCAACCTTCAAAGCTATTTACTGTCCTCCTTCACTCAAAAAATCAAAAACCAACAAGAGATCTTCTGCTTTAGAACACTGTTGAGGCTACAAGAATGTTCCACAGTTTCATTTTTCCCACATGGTTAAGAAAGCACCACCAAGAACAGTCACTTCTTAGAGGACCCCAAAGAAAAACATCTCCAGTTTGCTCCTCATTCAGTCACTGCAGCCACTTCGCACCCTGAGCAGTGGTGTGACAAACAACCAAGGCAGCCTTTTGAATCAGCAGAAAAGGGGGCTCTAGAAACTGTACTTCATGCATGAAATGGCAACAAAAGGATCATGTCCAAGCCAGATAAAGGCATATAATGTACATTTCAAGTGTCCAAAATCATGGGAAATTTCACCTAGGGTTGGGGTAATAACCTCACAGGCTAATTAGTTGATTTCAGGAAGGGAAAAAGGGGGGGATTACTTTGGAAGATGCCATGACCGGCATTTCTAGGAACATGCTAGAGGAATCTCTAAGCTCTAACAATTAGAAAGGCAAAGTCAGCACACATAGATAAAGCAATATAAGGATCATGTATATCAGTTGGGAAGGATTCTTCCAGTCCTTTTCTTGGATTTCCAGATTTCCCTTTGAAAATGAAAACCAAAAATAAGCTTCTGGCACAATTGGAAGATGAAGGGAGAAGGAGCGTGCCACTAAATACCCAGAGCAACCAAGCTAGCATAATCCCATCCAGAAACAGGTCAAGATTTTCCTCCCCTGGAAATCTGCTAAAATATACTCGAAAACCCTGTTGAAGCAGTCCATGAAGCTAAGCTGTCTTGACACTTTTAAAAAAATTGTCAGACTTTTTCATGTTTGCCAGGTTGCGCTGTCTTCTCACGTAAATTGTTTGCCAGGTGCTACAAGCACCATCCCCATATTTATTCTTTGTAAGCAGCTCTTGGCAAATTCAACAAAATAAATAAACTGAAACATCTTTGAAAAATAAAAAAGAATCAGTATTGCAACAACAAAAGCTGCCGTCTTGTTCCCAGAAACTTTAGCTGCTTAAGTTTAATTGACTTCCACATTTATTTTCATTACGTCTGTTCTTTGAGGAGACAAAGCCTACCAGGGCAAATAACAGTCAACCATTTTACAGACAGAAATATTTCTGAAACACAAATAGCCATTTCTGGGATCCTTCCCAAAGGACAAATGGAGGAAGGGAAGATCTAGTTGAGTAGGCTTTTAAGATGGCCTTCAACTTCTGTCTTTTCCATCCAGGTCCAGTGCTACTCTCACAGTGATAGTATAGAGTCTTCAGCCTTACCAAAACCTACTGATTTAAGAAAATTTCCTGAATCTTTTCCCTAATTCCCACAGTTGATCACCTTAACAATAGCAGGAGGAGGAAGAGGAAAAAATGCTGACTTCAGAACAAATGAGCAACAATCTGGCTTGTCATGCTCCAAAATATCAGATGAGAAAAAGTGTCTCTAATCCCTTCTGTCTGAGAGGTTCACTCCAGAATCAGCTTCAGAAGAGAGTTTATAGGTCAGCAGTATAGAAAAGACTTGTTTTGGCAGATTACTCACAACTATTTCATTAGGCTATTTTTACAGCCTGATGTTATAAATGTATTTGATGTACTCAGTTTGCCAAACTCAGCTTTGGCATATTTTGGGGGTGTGGATAACCTTCTGCATCTTTCTTGCACATGTTTTGATAAAGTGCAGAAAGCAAGCTCAATATTGAAATGCAACAAGACAGTTTGGCACAGGCAGTTGAAGAGGTTGCCTTCATATCTTCTTTCTTGGCAGCTTCATCACTCCATCCAGCACCATCAGGTGCTGGCTTGGATTCTGGGAGGTAGAGTCCAAAAACACAAGAGGGCTTCGGATTGAGGAGGAACCCTACTACTTTACCTCTTGTATCTGTTGTTACCTTCATTCCAAAATTCTGTAGCCAGGAAGGACTGAGTCAATGGATAGCCATACAACTAAACTCTGAGGAAGTAAACCATCCATATGCACCAAAGAGCCATCTTTGCAGCAAGTGAACAGCTGAAAACATATCAAGTCCCATGTTAGATGCAAATGAATATCTCTGAATAAGATACATCAGGGATTCCCACTTGGCTCAGGGTTCTTGCAAGAGTCTTGCAATTTTCATGACCATCCAATATTGTTGATTAATTTCTACTCCATAGCAATCCAGGTCTGAATCATTGACTGCAATGCCTCACTTACTGATTATAACAAAAAACAGCAATCTAGCTACAACAGTTTGCTCAGATTCCACAAAGCAGCTGTATCCATTGGGGCAGGTTCTTCACATGACACATCTAGAAAACAGGTGCCAATCCCAGGGAGAACACACTCTTCTCTTGAACTAGAAAAGACTGAAAATATTCCTTTCCAGATCAGTAGATTCCAAGCTGAATGCTGTGCTGTTCTTGCTCCCTCCTCCTCTTCTTCATTGGCAAGTGATTCATTTGTCATTCCAAGCTGCCACAAAAAAAACTGTTTTGGCCAAATCTGCTGCTTGTTCCATGATACTTTCATGGGATGCATGGTAGATTGCTAGAAAGGAAAAGCCATCAGTTTCCCATGTGTGAAAATGGCTCCATCTAGAATGGATCGAAGTAGTCAGTAAACTCAAAAGTTTTCAGAATGTAAATTTCACTGAGGACAGAATGTTGTTCTACACAGAGTGTTGTTCTACTTCGTTTTAAAAATCCAGAACCAAACTCTGACTCTGGCCAGCAGCGAAAGACTTTCACTTCTATTTTAAAGAAAAACATAGCCATTGACATCATTCCAGTCCACCAAACTAATCTAAAGTTTGTTGAAACAAACCACTTTAAAACTGAAGTTAAATAACTGGGGTCTCTCCAAAAGCCAACCTAGGATGAACAAAAGTTTCACAATATGGAGCCTAAAATGGTCCATTTGAAATGAGAATTGATGCTTGTCTATCTTTCTAGCTGCAGCACAGAGGGTGAGGAAGACTGAAAGGCTTGTAATCCTCTCACTGCTCAGCATCTGGGCAAACCAGATCCTGGGCCACCTGATGGACTCGAGCAAGGGGGCTTCCATTTGCAACCCTGCAAGAAGCAATGGTCTTGCAGGATTCCACAGGGTAAGAGGCTGAGCTGCTAGAATATCCTTAGGAACAGAAAGGAGCACTTTTGTAACTACAGAATCGCCCCCATATACACACAGCTGTTTCCCCACTGTGTCCTTGACTCTTTCCAACCTCTCCTTTTGAGGAGGGCCCATGGCAGCCTCCACTGGTCTGCATCAGCCACGCCCCCATTGTTCAAAAATCTCTGCTGTCAATTCATACAACCAAAGGCACATCCTAAACAGTGAATCCCACAGAATAGTATGGGCTGGTAGATTTCTCTTTAGTGCCTTAAATTCTCTCAAGACTGCTGCAGAGTGGCCAATTTAACTGGGGAAAAAGGTGTAGTGGAGTGAAACTTTTGAAAAGTTTTGTAAAATCTTTACAAAAATGAGGCAGGCTTTCATGCTTTCGGTTTTTTCAGCAAGAGCCTGTCACTGCCAGCACAGCACCTCCAGGCATTTCCCAGGTGGTTCATCTTTGGAACTGCTATGGCTTCTCTCAGTCAGATTCAGATACTTTATTGCCAAAGTATGGTTAGACATACAAGGAATTTGATTCCGGTTCAGCACATCTCAGTATACTTGCAGGACCACAGTAAATAAAATAACATAAACAAATACATGAAATTATGTATTCAACCATAAAGAGTGCATCCAAAGTATGCAGCAAGTAGAAAAAGAATATAGTAAAGTGTAGAATTAGAACCACAATCTATTGATAAGTCTGAATACACCTTAGACAGAACTTCTGGGTTAATTTAGAATTCTTTACAGTTTGTGTCCTGTCATATACCATGAGTTACGTATTCAGCTGAATGATGGCATGGGGATAAAACTGTGCCTGTGTCTGGTTGTTTTGGTATGCAATACCCTATAACGTGGTCCAGAGGCAAGTGGTTCAAACAAGTTGTGTCTAGGGTGAGAGGGGTCTGCAGGTATCTTCTCTACTCTTCTCTTGATCCTCTCAATATACAGGTCCTCCATGGAGGGCAGGTTAGCTGCAAGTATGTCTGCAGTCTTGACTGTTCATTGGAGTCTGTACTGATCCTGCATGGTTGCTGCACTGAAC
The DNA here is from genome assembly GCA_032468055.1 of Acrochordus granulatus. Taxonomy (NCBI): domain Eukaryota; kingdom Metazoa; phylum Chordata; class Lepidosauria; order Squamata; family Acrochordidae; genus Acrochordus; species Acrochordus granulatus. Next base: position 472,963 of record JANHZU010003217.1, read on the forward strand.
CATATAGTGATAGATGTACAAAGGACAGAGTCAGTGATTCCTTTGTAGAGCTGTATCAGCAGCTCTTGGGGCAGGGTGAACTTCTTGAGCTGACATAGGAAGTATATCCTCTGTTCTGCCTTCTTAATAATTGTGTTAATGTTAGCCATCCATTTCAAGTCTTGGGAGATTATAGAGCCTAGAAACATGAGGGACTGTACTGCTGATACTGTGTTGCTGAGTATGGTAAGAGGGTGTAAAATAGGAAGACTCTTCCTAAAATCGATTGTCATCTCCACAGTTTTGAGCACATTCAGCTTTAAGTTGTTTAGACTGCACCACAGGGCCACCTGTTCAACCTCCCATCTGTACACAGATTCATCCCCATCTCTGATGAGTCCAATGACTGTTGTGTCATTGTTAAACATCAGAATTTTGACAGAGGCGTGTCCAGAGGTGCAGTCACTGGTGTAGAGGAAGAAAAGTAGTGGAGAGAGCACACAGTCCTGAGGAGCACCAGTACTGATTGTCTGTGTACTCAATGTGATTTTATCTAACCTCACCTGTAGCTTCCTGTCTGTCAGAAAGCTGGTAATCCACTTACAGGTATGGGCAGGCACTCTAAACTGGGTCAGTTTATAGTGAATAATGGCTGGTGTTAAACACTGAGTGTTGAGTCCACAAAAAGGATCCATGCATAGGTCCTTGGGGAATCAAGTTGTTGCAGGATATAACGCAGTATTATATTGATAGCAGTATCTGCTGACCAGTTTGCCCAATAGGCAAATTGCAGGGGGGTCAACAGCAGATCTGTGATGACTTTCAGATGGGCCAGCACCAGTCTCTAAGTCTGGCGTAGGCGGCAATTGTGGTTGTTCTGCTTCTTATAAACAAGGCAACTTCCTGCCTCAGGGTTTTCTACTGCTGAATGAGGATGAAGCACAGCATCTTTGCAGATGTGACCTACAGATGCATCAGGCTGAGATTCTGCCTCTTGCTATAGGTGCCATTGGACAGGGGGAAGAGGAACTTTCAAGCCATCCTAAGAGCCAGCCCTTCCTAGTCTCCTGTGCAGTTTTCCAAGCAGGCATGGGGAGAGACCTTCTGCCCCAGGCTTGGCATCTTCTGTGGGAGAAATGCTGGATGGATTTCCTAAACCAGCTACCCTCTGAATTATTTCAATCCACATCTTCGATAACATCAAACCACTGCTCATTTTAGCCAGGGATTATGGGTATTAAAATGCTCTGTTTTGATCAACACCCTAATTTGAATCCCCAATTGCTTATATTCAACACCTCAACACGTGAGAACACCCAGACAAATGGAGCTGAACTTGGAAAATCTAAGCAGGATTAACCCTGGTTATTTTTAGAATGGGAGATATCTGGAAATAGCAGGACTGAAAAGGCAAAAAACAAAGAAGGCAATGGCAAACTACTGTTGTGCTGTTGCCAAGAGAATGACATAGAACCTCCATGATGCTACTCGGGTACCTTGACTCAAAGGAGATTTTATCTGTATTTATTTACACATGCAGTTTGCTCATGAAATTCTTCATAATTCTTTTAGATAAATGCTACAAGAGAGGAGCCATGGGGTAATATTAGGCCATTTCTGATGCAAGAGTCAATAGGTCACTTTGACTAGGCCCACCACCTCTCATCTTCTCACATCCCACCTCTAGCAGGATTAACTTCATCCTGAACTTTCCTCAAATTACACAGGTTTTCCACTCTCTGAGGAAGCTTCAACTACAGCACAGGGACTGGACCAAGACTACCCTAGAGAGTAGTGGTTTTTGATAATGCAGTTACTGCTGCATTTAATATCTCTGTGCAATTAAAATATTTCACTGCTTTGTACTTTGCAGGCCACTTGCAATCACAGCAATCTCCATAACCAAGCTAGGCATTTAAAAGCAAACAATTATTTACTCTTTGCTTGAAAAAAGAGGGCTTTAATCTGATCAGAACCCCTCAAATCCAGGTCTTTCTTTCTCAGAAACTATTTTGATCAAAACCCCATCCCTCAACATCATCCCCCCACTGTGACCTATTGACCTCTTTCTCTGAGCACACCCTTTCCTTATTCCAAAGCACAAAGCCTCCACGTTTTGCTGTTGTCCATATTAATGACCCGGTTTGCCACTGCCTGGGAACTGGGAACAAGTCCCTGTCAAAAACAGATTTTGACTGCCTTGTTCTTCAGGCGTGTTTGTCCGAGGGCACTGTGTGGCCGTATTAAAATAGAACAAGTTCTCTCAAACAGCCAGCTGTCCATGCCCTCACCACCTGTTTGGGGGCTGAACAGCCCTTTGCTCCACAAGCCTTTGCTCCAAGGCTTTCCGTGCAAGAATGGAAGCTCTCTCCTTCTTAAAGCATCCACCATCTTAATTTACATTTCATTCATTAATCAAGAAGTAACCATTTAAATCACCACCATGTTTCCTTTCTGGAGAAGTGGGTTCTGAGCCACGAGAAAAGGCCTGGCTTACAGCCATGGTTTTTGTAAACCACAAGAAGAGGTAAACAAAGAGACAACGAGCATTCATCTGACAGACAGACAGACAGATAGTTTTCTTTCTTAGAATGGGGAAAATCTGAGTCCTTCAGAACAGAGTCATAGATTTATGGGAAAAAAACTCCCCAGAACAGGAATCATTTCCTCCTTACTAGCCAAAAGCAGGACGTTAAAATATTTCCATGACATTTACAACGAACCCAAGTTCATTGTTATGGAAGACTCCAGACATATAATCATTCACTTCTATGGTTAACTGAAACAAGCCCATTTCAAACCAAGATTTATCATTTAAATCCAAGCCAGAATATATCTTAATCCATCAAGAGAACTGCACTCAACAACCAGGCAAAATGGTTGGGAAATTAACAAAATGATGGAAACAGCACCATAAATCACTGCTTGCCTGTCCAAGATTTCTTCCAAGATCATGTACAACCAGTACAAAATCAATGAATCTTTAGACTTTGACAGTGTCTTTACAGTATTGTACCTGCCAGTATATGGTTATTATATAACTGAGTAACAGTTACTCCTGGTTTAACTGTAAGTAAACTCACATTAGACTACACTTGAAAAGCCTGTCGATACATTGCCCTTCTTCTTTTTCTACTTTTGGCTGTTCCTGTCAGGGATCTCCACAGAGAATCTTCTGTTTCCATCTTCCTCAGTCTTCAGCATCCTCCTCAGTCACACCGACCTCCTGCATATCCTCTCTCACAGCATCCATATATCTCCTGGGCCTTCCTCTTTTCCTTCTGCCCAGTAACTCCATCCTCAACAGTCTCTTCCCAACATACTCTTCATCATTCCGCAACACATGCCTGAACCATCTAAGTCTTGCTTCTCTCACTTTTATCGCCAGACCTTCCTACCTGTGCTGTAACTTCTAATATACTTATTTTTAATCTTGTCCAACTTTGTCACACCCACCAAAAATTGCAGCATCTTCAGCTTGCCACCTCCAGCTCCATCTCTTGTCTTTTTGTCAGGGCCACTCTCTCCAGGCCGTACAGCCTGATCCAGGCCAGATCTTCCCTTTCACTCTTGCAGATACCTTTCTATCACAGATCACTCCTGACACTCTTCTCCATCCACTACATCCTGCCTGCACTCTCTTCTTCACTTCTTTGTCACATTTCCCATTACTTTGGACAGTCGACCCTAGTCATCCACCTTTACGACCTCTACCCCTTGCAACTGCACCTTTCTACCATCCTCTCTCTCATTTATGCACATGTACTGTCTTGTTCCTATTGACTTTCATTCCCCTTCTCTCCAGTGCATACCTCCATTTCTCCAGATTCATCTCAGTGTGCTCCCTACTTTCACTGCAGATCACAATGTCATCTGCAAACATCATATTTCATGGAGACTCCTGTCTGACCTCATTCGTCAACCTGTCCATCACCATTGCAAACAGGAAGGGGTTGAGGGCTGATCCTTGATGCAAATCTACCTTAACTTTAAACCAATCTGTCATTCCTACCACATAGCTCACCACTGTTACACTGTCTTCATACATATCTTGTAAAACCTCACGTACTTTTCTGCTACTCCAGACTTCCTCATAAAGTACCACAACTCCTCTCTCGGTACTCTAACATATGCTTTCTCCAAATCCACAAACACACAGTGCAGTTCCTTCTGGCCTGCCCTGTACTTCTGTACTTGTCCTGTAGCACTCTTAATGCAAACATTTCATTGGTAGTATTCTTTCTTAGCATAAAACCATATTGCTGTTCACTGATCATTACCTCTCCTCTTGGATTCTACTACTCTTTCCCACAGCTTCATGGTGTGGCTCATCAACTTTATCTTTCTATTATTGTTGCAGCTCTGTGAATACCACTTGTTCTTAAAAATCAGGACAAGTACATTTCTTCTCCACTCCTCAGGCTTTTTCTCGCTTCCCAGAATCCTGTTAAACAATCTGGTCAGCAGCTCCACTGCCATCTCTTCTAAACAGTTCCATGCCTCTACCAGTCTATCGTCTGGGCCAACTGCCTTTCCATTTTTCATCCTCTTCATAGTCCACCTCACCTCATCCTTACTAATTTCCTGTATGTCCCATTTCACTGTGTCTGCCTCATCTAATCTTCTCTCTCTCTCACTTTCTACATTCATCAGTTCATCACAGTAGTCTTTCCACCTATCTAAATCACTCTCTAGGTTTGTCAGCACATTTCTGTCCACATGTTTTACCACATCCCTTTCCACTCCATTTCTCTGTCTGAAGAGATACAAGATGTTTTCTCCTTCCTTTGAGTTCAGCTTCTCATGCATTTCATCATATGCCTTTGGCTTTGCCTTGGCCACTTCTCTCTTTACTCTGTTTCTCATCTCCTTATACTCTTGTCTGCTTTCCTTATTTCTCTTACTATCCCAATTTTTCTTTGCCTGTCTCTTTCCTGTTATGCTTTCCTGAATTTCTTCATTCCATCACCAAGTCTCTTTGTTTCCTTTACTCCTTCCAGATGTCATACCAAGAAACTTCCTAGCTGTCTCCCTCACCACTTCGCCAAGAGTTGCCCAGTCATACCACACCTCCTGATTGGTGCTCAGAATCTGACTCACCTTCTTCCTACATTTTGCACAAAATTCTTCCTCTTTCAGTTTCCACCTTCTGATTTTTGGTAGAAGAAAGTCCTCACTTTCTTCCTTCTCCTCACTTCTAGGATCATCTTGCAGACCACCATTCTATGTTGTCTAACCACACATGCTCCTGCCATCACCTTACAGTCTCTGATGTCTTTCAGACTGCATCTCCTGCACAGAAAGTAGTCCAAATGTGTTCATCCTCCTCCACTCTTATATGTCACCCTGTGCTCATACTTCTTCTTAAAATATGTTTGCCACTGCCATTTCCATTCTTTTTGCAAAATCCACCACCATCTGCCCTTCTGCATTTCTCTCTGTCATACCATACCTCCCCATCACTGGTATTCCCTTCACCAACACGTCCATTAAAGTCTGTTCCAATCACTACTCTCTCCTCTCTGGGTATGCCTACCACCACTTCGTCCAACTTACTCCAAGATTCTTCTTTCTCATCAATCTCACACCCAACTTGTGGGGCATAAGCACCGATGACATTTATCACTACCCCTTCACTTTCCAGTTTCACACTCATAATTCTATTGGTCACTCTCTTCGCTTCTAAGACATTTTTGCTAAGTTCTTCCTTTAAGATTATTCCTGTGCCATTTCTCTATCTATCCATGCCATGGTAGAACAGCTTGAACCCACCTCCCATGTTCCTTGCCTTACTGCCCTTCCACTTAGTCTCTTGGACACACAGTATATCTACCTTCTCCGCTCCATCATATCAGCAAGTTGTTTCTCTTCCTTGTCATAGTGCCAACATTTAAAGTTCCTGCTCTCACCTCCTACCCTTTATCCTCTCCTGCCTTCTCCAGGCACGCCTAGCCCATCTCCTTCTCCTCCTTTGCCCAACAATAGCACACTTTCCAGTGGTACCCTGTTGGCTAATAGTACTGCTGGCGGTCGTTGGTACCCGGGCCTTCAATGACCCAGTATGGAAATCTGTTTATTCACATATTAAGTCATCATAGGTTTTACATCGGATGCCTTTCCTGATGCAACTCTCCCCATTTATCTGGGCTTGGGACCGGCACTAGGGCTGCACTGGTTAACCTCAGTGGCTGGGTTATATATAAGTCCTCTATGCATTTTTAGGAAATAAAATGGGCAGGCAATTCTACTCCACAGATTTGTTTGGAAATGTGGCCACATTTCCCCCCAAAAAGACAAGATAAAATGTAAAGGTTTCTTGGAAAAAAAAATGATTAAACAAACTATGGCTTAATTCAAACTATGACTCTAGTTTAAATTTGTTCATCTACAGAAGGCAAGCATCTCACTGCTGTGGGTGCTAAAATTCTAGTCCTATCAGCTTCAAAAATATAAATATTTTGTAAGAGCCCCTGCCTACATTTTTATATATGCACAAGTAAAATGTGGATTTTATTTTGTATGTATAAGTAGCATGGGGGTCAGGAATATGAGTATACCACTTACTTGAGATTCGATAATGTAAAGCCCAACAGGCTGCAAGCTAAATTATGGAAATTAAAAATGGAAGTGTGAAAATAGCATTTCATTAAATTCAAGATCACTTAATATGCTATTTAGGCTGCTCAGCAGCCAATAAAAACAGGGCAGGGAGCAAAAATTCAATCTGCAGGGAATGGCAACGAAACAAACCGCTCTGCTCCCACCACTCTTAAATAAGAGCCATCACTCAGAATCTGGACTGTTGATCCAGCAATCTTGCTAAACCTGAAGGAAGTGAATGCTTGGAAAGGATATTGCCTGGATTTATACACTGTACTAAGCCATAATGTGCGTTCATTTTGATTTATTATGATGTATGTACAGGCAAGACTGGTTCAATGAATAAACTATAGTTAAAAAACTGGAGATTTAGTACACGATGTATGTCTGACTCTGGACACAAAGGACAAGAACCATCCCAGAATAACTGATGTAAAATGACCAAGGACTTATTAAAAGTAACTTCACATTTTGGTTTTAAGTTATAACATCCCCCAATTTTCTAGCCAATCAGAACTGTCTAATGATCAGAAGGGAAATCCTCATTCACACCCAACAAGATCACTTTCCTGGCTGAAGATACGTGAATTCCTTGCCAAAATATCTGCAAAGTACAGTTGTGATTGTCATAAAGCGAGCCATCATGTGGCTGGACCCAATTATGACCTTTTTTGCGGCGGTCTTAAGCATTTAAGCAAACTTATTGTTCATTATAGATGTTTTTTTCCCCAGAAACTGGAAGTAAATGCTGGATTCCAGAAACAAACATTGTAAGTTGCAATCACATGACTATGGGACGCTGTAAATGCAGGCCAGTTGCCGAGAGCACAAAATGTGACACATGACTGTGGGGGAGGCGGAGGTTTTTAGAATTGGGTCATGAGTATCTTTAGGGAGACCACTGTAACTTCAAATGGTTGCTGAGCAACTGTTCATAAGTTGAGGACTACCTGTACCAGGTTGGGGGAAATCAGAAAAAAATCCTGCTTGGCCATTACACATGACAAAGGACATCAGAATAGTCCTGCTGAACCTAGCCAAGCTGACACCGCTGACGTGAAGTGAACATACAGAGGACTTCGTCACTTGCCTTGAAATTCTTGGAAGAGACAGGGGAAAAAGCAATTACGGTCTTACTCCCCACACGAAAGCAGAAACCGCCGCATCAGTGCATCCAGGCCACAGAAGCGCAACCTGTATCAGCGTCACGAAAGAAATGCCAAAAATCATTTCTGCCGTCCCACGATTGCCCATAAACTCGAGTTTCTTCAGCAATTAAGTCCCTGCTCCTTCCCGCGCTCGCTCGTAGTGCTCCAGCTAGAGGAGCCCCGACTCTCTGGAAAAGCTGCTGCTCCGCTCGAGGTTCGCAGAAGTTTGCTCCCCCGGTTCAGACGACATCCCGGCCCCCCATTCCGACGCATCCGTCTTAGATCACTGCGAAACGTTCTCGCAAGCCTTCATTTGACCGCACAACCCGGACTTACGGCGACTTCCTCTCTGGGACACACCACCAGGCTCAACTTTTACCAGCGCTCCGAGTCCGGCCCTCCGGAGTTGCCGACATACAAGTGCCACCGTCCCCCGTCCAAACAGCCCGTGCGAACTGGGCGGCAGGGAGGGGCTCAGGCCCGCCACGTGTGGAGGACTCGGGCAAAGCGCCCCCAACGAGCAACGAGCGCCACGGTTCCGCTCCGCACCAAGCGGCCCGCCGCATCCAGCCGGTCGCGTTCCGCGGGCTCGGGCCGCGCAGCGCGCCCGGATTTATGGCTCGCTGCGTCGTGGGAACGCGGAACACCGGATTCAGCCCCGCCCCCGCCCCGGAAAGCGTGACCTGCATCTCGTCGGCCCCCCGCTCGAGGCGGGCGCGGGGAATGCCAGGCGCCGGGAGCCCGACTCTTTCGGGGGCTCCTACGCGACGGGGAGTCCCCGGAGAACGAAAGGGGCGCGCCGCAGCCGCCCTCGGGAGTCCGGGGCGGCCCGACTCGGCGGAGCCACCTCTCCGCGGGGCGCCCGGGGGAGGCTGCCGCGGGGTGGGGAGCGGCCGAAGCCCCGCTCCGTCCCGCCCGCGACCGCCCCCGGAGAGACCCGGGACCCGCGCCCTGTCCCGGAAGGAGCCCTGCACAGCGGGAGCGGGGCCGCCTCCTTCTGGCGCGCCCCGCCTGCGAGCGCGGCGCCCCGGCCGGCCGGAAAGTTCCGCTCGGGCCCTTCTTCCCTCCCCGCCGCCGCCGCCACCGCAGCGCCCCGGAGGCCTCACCCGCCGCCCCTGGGGCGCCCGCCTTTCGCTGCTCCGGAAACGGCGCCGGGAGCCTCGGCTCGCCCCCCGCTCAGAGCGCGGCCCCCGCCCGGGTCCCCGCCGAACTTCTCCCGGCGCCCGCTTTCACGCCGCCGCCGCAGCCCCGGGACGGAGGGTCC
>JANHZU010003218.1:39695-50295 GCA_032468055.1 Acrochordus granulatus
AACTCCCAAGATTCAAATTCCAGATTCTCCTTCCAAACAATTACCCTCCTCCTCTTCTCCTCCCTCTTGTCTCCCTCATGCTAGCCAGGACTCTTTTCAAAGTGTGGAAAGATTGACCCTCCATCTTCCCTGTCACACACACACACAGCCCTCCTGGCATGGCACCTCCTCTTGCCCATTTCTTCTCCCCCTCTCATAGCACGTAGGCAGATTATGATAAGAAACATTTCCAAAACACCCAGGGAAGACCCCTGGGAAAGACATTACCAAGGGAAAAAGAAACAAGTTTTTTCCCTCAAGCGGCGGCAGTGGATCCTCCCAATCTATCAGGGGCTGCCAAGACAGCAGCCAGCTGAGCAGCAGCTGATTGCCAGAATCTTCCTCAGAGCAGATCCATTGTAGCTGCTCAGGAAGGAGCAAGGCAATACGATTAGCACTAAAGGCAGCACACCCCTCCCAGGAAAGGCCAGATGAACTTCCTAAGAACTATATAGAAACAAGAGAGAACAGAACTCAAGGCTAGGTAGAAATCCTCTTACATAAACCAAGGGACCATCAAGAACTATCATCCAAATTAAACCATAGACGTTATTCTCTGCCCAATTTGAATTGGACCTTGGGGACCCCTGCCTCAATATCTTCTAGCAAAAGCTAAAGTGCTGGTTAATTTGTTTTATTTTTACTTTGTAATGTGTATTGATCATTGTTATTAAATAATCTGTCATTTGTTTCAGATATTAGGGGCAATTATTTGTATATACAATACCATTGAAAATGATTTTTATATAAATATTTTAGGTGTGTGGATTGGATCATCTGACTTTACATTGTCTCCTATGGGAAAATTCGCTTTGCTATACAAGCATTTTGGATTAAGAGTACTCTTCTGGAATGAATTATGCTCACAATCCAAGGTTTCACTGTATAATTGTGAGGTTGCTGAAGTTTCTTAACAATAGATAATAAATTCTACAGATAAAATCAAATGTTTCAGAAATCTGATATAGTATCCAAGTATGATGAAGAAAAAAAATGAGTAAAAATGTTCTCAAATTTCCTGAGTAATTTGTTTCAGCTTTTAGGTAATACTCACTTGCAGCCTGGCAATGAAATCGAAAGCCTCGAGGTACTGCTCCTGCAAAAAAACAAAAGTCAAAATATATTGACCTTGTGTGGTGCTGAATTGTTATCTGAATACCCAATACCCAAGCTTCAGAAGATCTTGGATGAATTGGATTATCTAAACCCCTTTCAGTCTGGTTTCAAGTCCTGTTATGGGATGAAAACAGCTTTGGTCACACTCCTCTACTTAAAGCAAAATGGGAGTTATACATCCATCCTTGCTGTCCTCGACATTTCGGCAGCCTTTGATATCATTGACCATGGTATCATTTCGAGACAGCTGCAGGAACTGGGTCTGAGAGACGCAGTCTTGTACTGGTTTGACTCCTTTCCCCAAGGCTGATTCCAGTCAGTGTTGATTGGAAGTGAGAGGCCCACTCTTGGACCGCTCCTTTGTGGTATGCCACAGCCTTGGTACTCCCTCCTTTTTAACATATACATGAAGCTGCTGGGTGAGATCATCCGCTGCCATGGGAAGAGGTACCATCAGTACACTGATGATACTCAAATTTACATTTCCACTCTAAGTGATGCTGCTGCTGCCCTGTAGGTGAATAAAGGCTGTGACGATCTGGATGGGGGACAACAGGCTTTGACTGAATCCTGGCAAGACCGAGTGGCTTTGGGTGCTGGAGTTTCAAGATGTAGGACTTTATCTTCTTTAACTCTAGCACTGACCCAGCCAAATTTGGTGTGCACTTAGGAGTTCTCCTGGACTCACATCTCCTGCTCAAAGAGCAGATGGCAATCAAGACTAGGAGGGCCTTTGTGCAACTCTGTGTTGTATGCCAGACTAGGGTGACTACACCCTGTCACTCATGCCCTAGTCATCTCTGCAATGAGCTCTACACAGGGCTACCCTTGAAGAGTATTTGGAAGCTACAGCTGGTGCAAAATGCAGCTGCGTGGACAATTCTTGGGGTCCCCAAGATGTCCCAAGTTACAGCGCTGTTCCACAAGCTGCACTGATTGCCAGTTTGCTTTTATGTGCAATTTAAGATGTTGGTTCTTATCTTTTTAGCCCTTCATGACATGGGTCCCGGTTATCTGTGGAACTGTCTCACCCCTATGGGACTAACCTGCCCCATCTGGGCCAGCAGAAGCAGCATGCTACAGACCCTGTCAATCAAGGAATTTTGGTTGTTGTGGTCCAGAAGAGCTTTTTCTGTCATGGCTTCTTGTCCTTTGGATCATCATACCCCGAGGTGAGGTCCCCTTTCTGGCCTTCAGTAGAACCAGAAGACAGGGCTCCATTGGGAGTTTGTCATCATGGAGGTAGTTGCTGGATTAATCAATTCCATCTCCCCCATGTACTTCTTGCTTCCCTTCTTTCATCTTCCTATTTTATACTGTATTATTTTTCTTTATTGTTCTTATTTATATAAACTGTGAGCCTCCTAAAGACGCTCCTGAGATCAGCGGCATGTAAATATGATAAAATAAAAATGCACTGTCCCTTTGTTCAATGCCATTGTAACTCTGAATTGTCGTGGAACAAGTAGTTGCTGAATGAGGACTATCTTATTTCTCTTACAAGACATTAACCAGATTTTAACCAGATTAAAAAAGTTAAAAGCACTGGAAATCTGAACTTTTTCTGGAAGATATATTTGATCATGATCAATTAATCACTAGTAATCTTGTCAAACATGGTCACATAACCACAGAAGTGTCTTTGGACAAACACTGGCTCTCTCAGCTGTAAATTGGAAACAAACCCCACCCTCTGACAGGAGAAAGCGTTATCCTTTACCGTTATCATTTTTATAAACAACTCAAGGTGGCAAACATATTTAACACACCTTCCTCCTCTTTTTTCCTCCACAGCAGCAATCTTGTGAGGTGGATTGGGCTGAGAGAAAGTGACTGGCCCAAGGTCACTCAGGTAGCCTTCATGGCTAAGGTGGGACTAGAACTTATGACCTCCTGATTTCTAGTTTGATACCACAATTGCATGACCAAATTAGCTCTTTTATTTAAATAATAAACATATTTTTTTCAATATGCAGGAATTACTGAATCAGATTGCCTGAACAAACTGAAATCTGCTGCTTTTAGAATTTGACTGAACCTCTATGCCCTTTCCACTTCCAGATGAATCAGAATTCTATCCTTTTTCCAGCACTCACCAGGATTTATAAAACGATGAAACTCTGCAATTATGCCATCCTTTAGGGAGTATTTAATACACCCAATTTCACAAGGGAGGAAACGCTGACTGCAGTGAGGAGGTAGCACTCCGTGACTGAAGATATTCAGAAAATAGAATGAAGTTTCAAGCACAACTGAAAAAATAGATTTGAATCAAATTAGCATTTTATTACGAGATTAATATTTTAACAAAAATATTTCAGTCTGTTTAAAAGCTTTTTAAAAATCTAATATAGGATTCTAGCTTTCCCCCTAGAAAACTGAATACTGTCTATATTTCATTAACTAAAATCCTGATTTACTGGCATGGCTATACAAGTTATATTTCAGATTGTCAAACTGCTCTTCTGTTAAAATTCTTGAAACATTAAGATACTGTTAAAACAAAACAGTAAGAATATAAAGCTACATATTGTATGAAATGATTTATAATTAAAATAGATGATGGATTTCATCTTATTATCAACTCATGTATATAACATTATACAGTTACAATTCAAAGCAAACAGAAACCCAAAGTCAAAGTAATTTATTTCAATACTAATCACCATTTTTTAAAACTCTTTTAGTAGCCCACCCATCTGTGATTATTCCTTCAGCTCAGTAGCTTTATTTGACCTATCCTATATTCAGGTCTTTTCATTCTAAACATGCTGCTATATTTTTTTGCAGACTCTTAAATACTTACTAGAACTGATCTGTTTATATACATTTCATTTCTGTAATCCTCCCTGCTCCTTCTTTGGACCCCTCCTGAAACATGTATCATCTCCTGACTCCTACCCCATTCACAGAAGTTTTAATCTACTCAAGAGGTGGATTATTTTTAAATTATACTTTACCTTGTTCACACTTAAATGGGCTTGTAAGATTTGTAACAGGAATCTTATTCTGAGTTTGAGTAGGGACTTGACTAGGTGGCTAAAAAAAAAGACAATCATTCATTCCATACATCAAATCAAGAAAGAACAAAAATAGAATTTTCCATGGGGTACTCTCTGAGCTTATTTTCTTGCAGACGTTTCATTACCTGACTAGGTAATATCACTACTAGAAGGGACTGGGGTTTGCTCTCTGTTTATATATAAGTGGCTTGCCCTGTCACAGTTTTGGGGGGAGTGTTCGTAGTTCACTCTTTGTCTGAGTTGGTAGTTCCTTGATTGAGGTATTGTTTACAGCTTGTTAGCCTAGTGTTAATCATCGGTTAATCTGGATGTTGACTGCTGACGCAGAAGTGTTTTGGTCTTTTTGTTTCCTTTTTTAACTTTCTGATAATCGCTGTTGAATGGTAGGTAGATGTTTTTAGAACAGAATCTTCCCTTCTAGACATAATACCATGTTTTATTTCTCTTCATTAGACAAGGTACACAGAAATCTGACACTGAGCTTGCACCATGATACATACCATACAGGCTACAAGAAAGTCCTTGACCTACAACCATTTGTATGACAGTGTTGAATTAAGGGATTTCTGATACCTTCGTGAAGTTGTGGCCACTGCAATGCCCCCACTTTCAGGTGAACTCCAGGTGCGTGGAAATCTGCCCACTCTTATGACAACTGCAGGGGTGCTGCAGCAGCCCCCCACCCAGCCTGTCTTCCCCCCATCCTGCCTTGGGATTACTCCATTATGTGGGTCTCTTCCCCACCACTCTGACATGACTTGGTCACTTTCCTTTTCTGTAGAACTCCTTTGGCCAATTCGCCATATAGCCTTCCTGCACAGAGACCACATGCTACTGTTCTGGAAATGAACACCATTTTTGGAAGTGACCGCAAAGAGTTCAGGAGATCATCTTCAGGATGAAGATCAGGCTGCTCCATCCCTTGGTCTCCTTATATAATATGGAGGCTGCATAGCACCATCCTGGAAGTGAGTGCCATTTCAGAGTGGCCACAATTCACTGCAGTTAAACCCAGCAGGCTCAAAGCCTGTGAGGATTCAGTAGGGAGGGAAGTGACCCAAGAGAATCAGAGCATGGGGGAGATGGGGGAGGAGCTGGGAGGCCACATGTGAGCTGGAGAAGTGCTGCAATGCAGTCCTGGACTAGACCTCCTAGGGCCTCATCCACCCCAGGCACCCCATGCTCCACTGGGGTGGAGGATGGGGGTCATTATGTGAGTCAATCACAAGGGCACATCACGTAATGACCATCACGACTTGTAACCAAGTCTCTATTATGGGTAGGCTCTATTATGGTTATAAGTTGAGGACTAACTCTATATAGAATTATAATTCATGTAAATTTATAGCTTTCTACATGTATCTGTGACTTCAATAGTAACAATATTTCTGAATTTATGATGTGGATATCCACTCAATGTCTTCATGAAAATGCAGCAGGGTGACATATTCATCAAGAATGCTAGGCAACCTACTAAAAAAAAGTTTCTGGATACATTGTTTTAAGCTACACATCTATGGTATCAGAATAGGAGCCATGACACTCTACTTTCCTATGTTGAGCAGAAAAGTCTTTAGGAAAGAGAAGACAATAAAACCTCTAGTTTTATACTCCCCCTCCCGTAATTCTTGTTATTTCTTGTAATGAATATTCTCATAGGGCCTGGATGTAATTATAGCGCACATTTCCAAATATTATTAGACAACTTACTATGTGAACTTCCCTTCTATTTTAATTGACTAGCAAGGAAAAATGCATGACATTATTTAGGCTTTAATACTGGAAAAGGTGGAAGAAAAGAGAATGACCAGCAGCAATGTGGACGGGTTCCGTTATAGTTGGGATGCATGCACTGTTAGGGAAACTTGAAAAAAAAAGGTTGTGGATAGATTATCATGGAGAAAATCTATGTGGTCACTCGGAGACAAACATAATTTGATGGCACATAATCATAGGCTAATTAGTAACCAATCTCTGTAGATGTCTTATTATTCAAGATTCAACCTACTATCTGAAATAAATCTAGACCAATGCTTTTTCCACAAGAAACACTAAAAATAATGCAGAATCGATCCAACTAGAACTTTCACTCAGTACTTTCCTCTATATACCTACAGGTTACTTGTATTATTTATTCACCAATTTAAACTCAATTATGCTTGAAAATAAGCATATTTACAAGCTTTAAATATTTCATTCTTCTGTTTACCTTTTCTGCTGGTACTTCTGACTTTGCAGCTTTCCACTGATGAGCCATTTTTGTATACTTTTCTTTTTGTTCTTCATTAAGCATCTTAGGAGTAAAAACAATTATAGAATTTCTTGCAATATTTTCTCTTACAATGTTGTTTTCTGCCAAATCATCCAATGACTTAATCCAGCAGGTTGTTTTTAAGCAGTACTAATTTGGGGAAGCCAAACATGCAAACCTCTAGACAGATGTTAGATTATGTTTAGTAATTCCATATAGTGCTTTCTCTTTCAAGTGCTGTAATAGACCAATGCACCTTACTCAGAATAAGTACAGTTAATGGAAGGCTGAAGCATCATTCTAATAGTTATTTTAAAATAAATACATCGTGTTACTACATTCAAAAAAATGAAGCAGGAAACCATTTTGGCATTGTAGTTAAGATGCTGACCGAGAAACAGAAAACTGAGTTTTAGTTGTGCCTTAGGCATGAAAGCTGGCTTGGAAATTTTGGGCCAGTCACTCTCACAGCCCAACTCACCTCACAGGGTTGCTGCTGTGGGGAAAATAGAAGGGAGGAGTATTTGGTTTGTTTGCTGCCTTGAATTTCTTTGAAAGTAAGGTAAGCAGGATAAACACCTAATAAGTACAATTCTATTTTCTAAGAGTGATTTTATTGCTAAGATTAAACATTCTAGCAATATAAATATTTGGAAAGCTGGTCTTGCCTGAGTCAGAAAACAATTCTGAGAGCAAGTCTCATAGTATGGCCAAATGCCAAGAATTATAGGGCAGTGGAGGGCTCCAGTTTTGGAAAAGGCTACTTAGATCAGTTCTGTAGTCAAGGTCAACTCGTTTAAAAACTGGGCCCAAATTTTGCAGCTTTTCTTCAGCAAGGTTTGGATAGCAGCATTGCATTAAATGTCTTAGATTAAGGAAGCAGCCTTTTTCAGCGGATGAGTGAAATGAAATGAAAGCCCCATTTCAGATAGGTTTGTCAGTTTGGCTATTGGATCTCAGCTGCAAAAATCCAAACGAAACTGACACAAACTATCGTCCTGACCTTTGCAGTGCAGATCTGAGTTTTATTATCACTTAAGTCGGCAACCGCTTCCATTTTCCTCACTTTATAGCATCTTCTAGCGTTATCCAAAAATTGTAGTGGCAACATAAAGGTTCCCTTCATGAGTATTGTATCACCACAATAAGGGCTGGACGACGTTATAAGATGTTATAAATCACTAGAAAAGAAAGATCAGGTCCTTGCAAGTTGAGAGATAGCCGAAAAAGTGCAGCCACGCTCCCTCACCGCCCAGGCGTCGGAGCAATACGGGACAGCGTCAGCCACCCTGGTCACAGCCACGCCCTGCCGCTTCAGTTCCGGCAACTTCTCCAGCACGAAGAAGTAATAGGCGTTGCGCGCTCCTTTACAGCTCGCCATTTCGCACCACGCCGGCGAGTGACCCCCCGCAAAACGGCAGACGTCGGCGAAGGAGAGGAAAGGGGGCGGGTCGCTTTTTTGAAAGAAGAAAGGGCCAATCCTGTGCCGCCTTGCTGGGCACTTCCGCCCGAGGCGGCACGTGCGCCGGGCCAGCGAGAAACAAAGAGCGGGACCGAAGGAGTTCATTGGCCGCCTCAGCTGCCGGGGCGAGTCTTACTGGCTTCAATCCAGACTCTTTCAGATTCCCCCGGGCAACCATTCAAGGGTTCCATGTTTGGGCGGCAAACATCGGTCGCTGCGTGGCCGGAAAGAGATCGAAGTTTTACAGCCGAAGTGTTGGAGCTCTGTCAGCTGCTAGAATTCGGTCAGGAGTCGGTCCCGGTGCCTATAGGGTGTTGGGAAAAAGGGGATGTTTGTTCGGTTATTCAAACATTGGGTGAAAGTAACCATGGTGAAACATATTCATAAGACGGGTAGACTGCTCAATACTTTGAATTGAATGCGAAGAGAGCACCTTTCATCCGAACCAAAAGAAAAGGACTGAGATCTCTTCAAATGTTTGCTTGTCTGTTCCGATCGTGCTTCTCCTCGCCGGCGTCTGCTGGAGTAAATAAACATCATAGAGCTGCCTTTGGAGAGTAAAACTCCACTCCCTTACGCTAACGCTGTAGAGCTTTTGGTGGAGATGACACGGAGTTAAAACCAGCGCAACACAGATCTGATAGAAACGGAACGATGGAAACAAAATCTCAAAATATGCAATTCCTAAACTTGATTTACTTACTGAAGGAATTAACGTAGCACACTTTGTTTTTACTTATTTATTTATATCCTCCCTTTATATTTTTTAAGTAACTCAAAAAGAGGTAAACTTATTTCATAGTTCTTTCTCCTCATACACACAAGCGCACACACATATATACAGTATGTCTGTCTGTATGAGGCTAAGTTATATAGGCTAACTTATACTAATATTCTCTCCCATCCCCCAAACTAGCTTATTGCATGGGAAATCATATTTCCCAACATACAATATATATCTTTATTTTAATTTGTTTAATTGCTACTCTGGGCATCTGTCCCCTGACTACTTGAAGTGATATTCACCTATCCTTCAGTCAGCAAGAAACTAGTTACTTGAAAATTATGCCTGCTTCAAATCACTGCAGTCATTTACCTCTTGATGGAGACTGAAACATTGGGTGTGTGCATGTAATTATTGAGTGGGAATCAAACCCAAGCAATGATGATTATGTGCCTTCTAATCAATTAGCAACCACATAGATAGGTTTTTCTAGGATAAGACAAAAGATTTGTGAAACAGTTTTATAATTATATAGAAAGGAAATAAAAGATGTATTTATTTACATTATATGGACTGGCAAAATCTAACAGCTAGCTACAGCCTATAAGAAAAGAGTCAAACAGCAAATGCTTTGTATATGTGCCTAGAATGAAAACTAAAAGGAAATTATATTAAATAGCTTTTCACTTGGGCATTTGGCAATGAAGAGTGAGTCCCTTGCTTCAGCATACTTGCCATCTCTTATCTTTTGATGTTTTATTGATTTGTTTGATTGGTGTGAGTTGCCCAGAGTCATTGAGAATTGGGTAGCATACTGTATAAGTTTCATAAATTATTAGGTTAGCAGTATCTTAGGCAGACAACAGGCAGAATAATAGAGGAGTCACAAAGAATATATATTTGTATATAACTTTCTAGTCACACTCCACTTCCTCCTAATGGCTACTAGGTCATGATGTGTCTTGAAGGTACTGGAAACAAATATTTTTTACATATCTTGAGGCAAACAGTATCAATATAGTATCAATATAGTGAACCATTATTAATCTGTTAGAATCTAACCTCAATATAACTAAGGGCATCTTAAGTCTCTACTGCTATTTTTGTTTTTGTAGTAGATCAATCATAACACATTCAGCTGAAATTGCAGGGTTTGCTAACTTTTAAAGAAGAGTTTCATGCCAATGCTTAATTGTATCTTCAGATCATAGATTTGCTGTCAGCAGGACAAAGAGCTGCCATTAATCTACAATGTTAGTAACACTAAAGGCTAACTTATACTAGTCTTCTCTCCCATCCCCCAAACTGTAACCTCTAGTTGTTTACATGGGAAATCATATTTCCCAACATCATTTTCCCCCAAAAATAGTTTTATGAGAATGAGTTTTATGAGTTTTCAGTTATTGAAGTTTCCTCTGCTACTAAGTTAAGTACATCTAGGAACAGAAATTGGTGGGTGATGCTCTAGCACCTATTTTGCTATACCACACCATGCAAGTCAAAAGAATTGCTGTTGGAATGCCAGCTAATATTACAATTTATAAGTATGCAAACTTGGAATAAGCAAAGAGAATGGGATTGGAAGTGAGTCATACACTAATTTTTTGGCCAACAAAATGTGCTTGACTGATTGGAAGCTTTTATTCAGTTAAACAAAGAGAAGTAACTATGGTGCAGTTAATCTTGAGAAAATAATGGATTGGAAAGAATACTCATACTTTTGGTTTTTTGACAGATCATATTGCTTTCCTAAAGTCAAGTACCTGTTCCTGCCTTGCTGCTTTTGCTCTGCTAGTGAGTATAAGCAGTTGCTTCTCTGTGACTTTAGGATACTTTAAGTACCTTCTTTACTTTGGAATACTCAATAATTCAATTACTTTCAAATCATCAATTTGAATAGCTTAATTTCAAGTGATTTACCCCCCCAATGAGGCACCACCTTGCTGTGGTTGGGGGCTTGTGTGCTCTAATGAAGATGAGAGCTC
>JANHZU010003218.1:66101-76567 GCA_032468055.1 Acrochordus granulatus
TTTAGCCTTTTGTTGCTGTCCATGGGGTTTTCTTGGCAGGGATACTGGAGTGGGTTGCCATTTCCTTCTCCAGTAGATAGAATATTTTTAATATATGCTAATAGCAGCTACAAATTTAAAATATAGAAAATTTTATGTATTGCCATCAAAATGCTTGAATCATTGTTTTAAGTGATCACAGTAACTATTCTAACACGTAAAGCCATTGTGCAGGAAAACATTCCAGTCAAGCCAAAATGAATAAATCTGAAAATGTGAGGACAGTACAAATGGATTGGCCTGGTATCTGTTGTCTTATTTTTCAAACTAGAATTGAACTTTGCTAAATAAATAGCATCAGAAAGCAACTAGAGGCCAGATGACACTGTGTGAAATATGTGTGTCCAAGTGTAATGGAGCTTGATTTATTCTTGAATGCGGACTGGCAAATTTTACAGGTCATCTACTGGTTCTGCCTTTACTAATAAACTGCAGTAAATATCAGTTTGAATCTGAGAACGGGTTCTTTTGGGAAAGGTACAGACCAGCAAGAAATAGAGGCTTTGATTATACAAAATTTATTTTCCTAATTTCTATTCACTTATTACTAAGCCTATTTAATATTATCCTATAATCATATTAATATTTATGTCTATATCGTACTCTTAAACAGCCTATGACAATTCTGTTGTCTTTTGTTGCTTGAGCTTACACCATTGTCTAAATAGCCACTATTTAGTCACTTTCCAACTGGCTTCTGTTGCCGTCAGCTGCTCTTCTAAACTGCTGCTGAAAGTTTGGTTTGGCAGTCTATACTGGAAGTAAGAAAAAGAAGGTTTACCAGCAACTGGCTAGTTGTAGCTTTTCAGCATTTCTACTGGAATAGTGAAGCTGCTGGGCTGTGCTTCTCCTTTCACCTTATTTGCTGCTGGTTTCTGAAGTCCAAGCTTGTTCCTCCTCTACCATCGCTTGCCTGTTGGTACTGATGGCTATTCCACTCCCTCAGCTGAATATTTTTTCTTTCTCCTCCTACACAACTCAGATCTTCCTCCAAATACACCTACATAGTCACAGTCTGGTACTCTCAGTTTTTCCTTTTATAACTGAAATCAGGTGTGGTACATGCTCTTCAGCTCATGATAACCACTGCAAGGCTTTCCTTCTACAGGATTGAAAAAATACTTTTTCGTTCATGGAAAAGTCTTTTAATTTCATGACAAAAGAGGACTTTGGAGGTCTGAACCTTTCCATTTTCACATAATTCATGAAGAAATACTCATTATTTGTTGCTGAACTTCATTTTTAAAATAATGTTAACTGTAAATGATGCTATATGTTTTATAAATAGTAAAATCAAATTGCAGTGTATGTTTATTTGTTACTGTAAATATTATTAAATCTAAAATATATTATTAAATCTAAAATGAGTTCAGAGAAAATCTGAAAAGTCAGTATGAAGATAGAGATTATTATAATTGGTTGATTGCATGTCAAGCCCAGCAGCATAGCAACATCCAGTAGCAGTGAAGCAGCCACAGGTTTCCCAAATTTCATTCCTCCAGGAGTTATGGATCCCAGATTTTGGACATATTCTACAGGTTAGCTCCATTTGGGATACCTTGATTCAAAAATTATTGCCTATAATGCACCATTTCGTCCAATTAAAGGTCATGACAACAAGGATTTTAGTAGCACATAGATGATCAGATAGTAATATTTTCTTTAAGTTCTTAGCATTTCTTTTCTTTCCAAAATAATCTAGAAAATGAACAACAAACAGGCACTAAGAAATACCAAGTATTGAATTTTTGGAACTTCCTTGAATATTTAGACTCAGCCAAGTATTAATGATTTGCAAATATAGATTTATAAACAGAATATTGAAATTCTGAGAAAATTACAGTGAAAGATTTTTATTTGTTAAATGTACAAAGGGATTAAGACTTCCTATCTTCCTATAAATTATGCAACATCTTGAGGTGCTGTTCCTCTATGGATTAAAGTGAAAAAAATAAATTTAATGTTGTAAGACAAACACTTGAAAATCACGAAGTCTTGAATCACTATGTACATGTCACGTATACTGAAGCAATCGAATATATACTACTTTAGGTTTTTGTAGCTTCTATTGATAAAAGTATTTTAAAAAGGTTATTTTCAACTTCCATTTAAGGAATGTAGAAATGGAAATAGTAAAAAATCCCTCATGCAAATGTTTCAGTTTAGATCTTGCAGAATAAAGAAAAAATAGAAATACATTTATTTAAGCAGAATAAAGATGATTGAAAGACTTAGCCTTTTCTTAAATAGGTATAAATTTTGTCTTCACAATTTGAAGATCTACAAATATCGGTATTTGCCTTTTTTTGTAAACTGTGCTACATGCATCTTGCTTAGTTTTTTACTTAAAAATTTAAAACTGTGTCATATCATGACTGCTCAGTGTGACACAGTACCAAATAAGTAGTCTTTCTGTTCTCAATGGACTGTGTAACAGTTTCTGATTTTTAAAAATCTTTTGATAAATCTGGCACAAATGAGAGAAAGAAATTTTATTTATTTATTTTTGAATGAGTAATATACATGATCTTAATAGAAAAATTCTATAAGAGAAACATAAATGTAATATTTGTTACCTGATGATTCTGATTTGAAAGGCTGCATCATGAAAAAGATTTACAGCTGAAATTAAAAATTGTTATAAACAAGTTATAAATTTCTTTGCAACAAATGACCCATCAGGGGAAATGTTTTTTTAATGTGCCACAGTAACTAGAGTACTGATTAATTTTTATAATTTATTACTCTGAACATTTCAGTCATTTAGACTGTAAATTTAACACTATTCCAAAATAGTGAAACTACATGAATTATGAACAGTAACATTCATAGAAAAGTCAGTAAAATAGATAGAAGACTTACTCTTACAGTATCTAGCATAATGTTTATAAGAAAAACAAGTCCTACTTTTACAGAATGTAAGGGATCTGGTGAACTGAGGAACTTTTTCTTTCATGGTAAAAAACTGGAGATACTTCTATTGGATGATTTTAGAAAGGATGATGTAATAATTAACAATGAGTTATGTGTACATATGTGTACATGGAAGATATATTAAGTCCTGTAGGTTTTAAATATTCAGCAGAAAAATACATTTCACAATGTACTGTGAAATGGAAGAAAGAATTCCTTCACCAGTAGGTTACTGAAGATATGACAGTTTAAATAAGTTACTCTGACTTTATGTTGCTGAAAGCTTCCAATAGCATGTTTTTGCAGTAACTAAAACAGATGTTATCTTTGAAATGCACAGGATGCTGACATTTGGGATTCAGTCTATTGCTATTCTGAATCACAGATTAGCAACTGGCAGTCCAGAGCCAGATCTCCTTGGAGATAGATAGAGGTCTGCCTCTTCCCCAATACCCAAGACAGAAGTGTTCTTCTGAGAAGATTACTTTCATAACAAGCTGCCTGGGGATCTCACTGACCTCAGTCACATATTGAAATAGCTGCTGATCAATTTTTAGAACAATTTATTAAACATTCAAAAACCTTTATTTTTCTTTCCTCTAAACACCTGATACCCAACATGGTATGTACCACGTTGATACCAACATGGTATGTATTTAGGACTGTTACCTTGCTGAAATACTCAGCATTAGCTTGAAGGCCAAGAAAAAAAAACTCCCCTGGAACTGTCTCCAAATTTCCCAGATCTGCAAAACAGATCACCACAAAAAGTGTGCTGAAAAGCTTAACTGATACTGAAATGGCTGACCATAGATCTACAGTACAGTACTGCTTATACAGCAGGATTCTTCATGAGAAAGTTGTCAGAAGGAAACCTTTTCATTGCCCTCAAAATAAAAGTATTATCTAAAATGGAGAAGAAAACCTTGGCAAGTCTGAAATTTGGAACAAAGTTTTTGGAGCAATGGGACAGAAACAGAAGTGTTTAACCAGAATAACAAAAATGTATTTGGAGAAAAAAAGACAAGCATTTAAAAAAGAGAACATCCTGTTAAGCATGGGGACTTTATTAGTGGCAGCGAGTGGCATAGGAAACACTGTGTGGGTGGACAGAAGAATGGCTTTTATTAAATATCAATACATCCTAGAAGCTAATGTCCTACAATCAGTGAAAAAATTAAAGTAAAAGGTTGGAATGACCTTCACGGTTTCTAGATTTGGATACTATTGAGATTTAATGGAAACATCTCAAAACATGAAGTGCATGCAAAGAAATGTAAGATTATTTCTGAGGTTAAAAGAGTTCTACAAGGAAATGGGAGGGAGGAATTCAACAGCAACAATAGACTGTTAGCTGCCCACAGGAAACATATGGAAGGTATTACTTCTGCCAGAAAAGGATTTTCAGAATACTGACTGAAAAGAAATCTAAACAGGCACCTGCCATACTCATTCCTTATTTTGAATCTGTAAACACTGCATATAAATATGACGTGTTCAAATATGCAGAAAGATTGATTTATATTTGTATCCTGCCATAATAAAAAAAACTTAGTGATTAAAAATACATAGAGGTTGTGACACTTCTGTTTACTTAGGGATTCATTGAGATCTAGTTTGAAGAAAACTGCAGAAAAGCCAGGTTTTGAGTCGTTTCCTAAAGGACAGAACATTTGAAGCATTCTATATTTAAGAGATAAAGAGAAGGCTCTCGTCCACTTCACCTCATGTAAGCAAGCCATCCCTGTAAGAAAGCATTACAATTCTTCTTAGGACAATTCTTCTTAGAAGAGATGCCTTTTAGTATCTAGGAGCCATGATAATATAGTACTTTAAAGGGATAACCAGCATACTGGTTGGAGTCTATATTCTTCCTCAGGCTTCTATTGGTGGGGCTCTCCAAAACCTAGCTGACCTTATAATTCACATAGAACAAAAATATCCAGACTCTTTACTTATTAACTTAGGAGATTTTAACAGAGGAAATCTCACCCACGAATTGTGCAGATATAGCTGCATGACAGCTGCCTCACTAGAGACAAGAATACACTGGATTATTGCTATACTACAATAAAAGGTGCTTATTGCTCTGTTCCCCATGCAATTACTGTATGATACATCTCATCTCCACCTCCAGGCAGAAACTTAAAACTGCAAAGCCTGTGGTCAGAATAGTGAAGAGATGGTCTGAGGAGGCAAAATTAAAGCTGCAGGCCTGCACAGACTGGTCAGTCTTTGAAGCTGCTTCAGCAGACTTGGATGAACTTACTATACTGTGACATAATATATCAGCTTTTGTGAAGATACGTTCGTGCCTACCAAAACTTTGTGCACATATAATAACAATAATCCCAAAACTTTGTGCACATATAACAATAATAATCCCAAAACTTTGTGCACATGTAAAAACAATAGCTCAAGCAGCTTAGTCGTGACAAAGAAGAAACCTGTATAACAAGGCCAGAAATACACTGACTAGAGAGATCAGGTAGCAAAAAGAATTACTCTGAAAAGCTAAAAAATCAACTTTCAACTAATGTTCCTGCTTCTCTGTGGAGAAGCCTACAGAACATCACTAGCTAAAGGAGTCTATCACCCTTTGAGGCTGAGGGAATCCATCAACTAGCAGACAACCTGAATATGTTCTACTGCAAGTTTGAGAAACAGCCACCTCTATCCCACCTCAGTCACATTAACAGCAGATATTGCCTCTACAACCACATCCCTCCCTCCTCCTGGGCCCTCATCCCCTCTTGAGCCTGCATCTCTGCTGATTCTGGAAAAAGATGTCTGAAGTCTCCTTCAAAAACAAAAAAATCAGAAAAACACCTGGCCCAGATGGCATGACCCCTTCCTGCCTGAAAACCGTGCTGCACATTTGGCCCCTATTTTCACAGGTTTTCAATAGATTACTAGAACTGTGCTACATCCTGGTTCCAAAGAAAGCCTCCATCAGCAGGCTGAGTGACTACAGATCTGTTGCTTTAATATCTGTAGTCATGAAAACATTTGAGAGGCTGGTGCTCACCCATCTGAAAGTCATCACAGATCTGTTGATGGACCATCTGCAGTTTGCCTACTGGGCAAACAGGTCAGCAGGTGATGATGACAGTATGACACTGCATTATATCCTGCAACATCCTGACGCCCTAAGGACATATGCATGGATCCTTTTTGTAGACTTCAGCTCAGCATTTAAACACCATAATTGCAGCATTCTTCACTATAAACTGATTCAGCTCACTGTCCTGCCAATACCTGTGAAGTAGAAAACCAGCTTCCTGACAGATAGGAAGCAACAGGTGAGACTAGGAAAATTACATCCAATACTCTGACAATCAGTACTGGTGCTCCTCAGGGCAGTGTGCTTTCTCTGCTACTCTTTTCCCTCTACAATAAAATCCAGACTCTTGATGTTATTTCCATAGGGCATCTTGATTCCTTCAATTTTTACCATTTCCCCCCTGTTGATAGTGAAGGTGGCACATTTGTCCAGTCCAAATTCCATTGCATTGTCTAGGCTGTATATATGGACAATATTGAACAGCAATTCTATTTCAGATAGTGTTTTTTCATACAATTTCAGATTGTCCGTGTAAAGTTTGGTCTAGTGGTTAAGGTAAGAGGCTAGCAACTGGGAGGTCCTAAGTTTTAATTCTGACAGCTGTGAAAGCCAGGCTGGGTGACCTTGGGCCAGATGTACTTTCTCAGCCCAACTCACCTCACAGAGTTGCTGCTGTGAAGAAAATAGGAGGAGAAAGGTATGTTAAATATGTTTGTGCCTTGAGTTATTTAAAAATAATAAAGATAAAAAACGGTAAAGGTTGTGTCCAACTCCAGAGGATGGTACTCCTCCAATTCATTGCCAAAGAGCCAGAATTGTCCCAAGATGCATCCATCATCATATGGCTAGCAGAACTATTCGTCAAGACACATGGAACGCTGTTACCTTCCCACCGAAGGTGGTACCTCTTTATTTATTTGCATTTTTACATGCTTTTGAACTGCTAGGTTGGCAGGAGCTGGAGCAAGTACCTCATTACGTGGCGCCTGGGTCTCAAACTCTGGCTGCTGACTTTCTGGCCAATAAGCCCAGTGTCTTAACCACTAGGCCACCATGCCACCTAAAAATAATAAAAGTGGAATATAAATAAATAAAATGGAGATGGGATAGCTTGGCAGATGTTTTTGATTTTTGGTAGCCATGGCCTTACTTGTTCAATATGGTCGACAGAGGAATAATTGCAATGACAAACAATAGTGGTGATAGTGAAGCTCCTTGAAAGATTATTTTCTTGATATTAACCTCTCCCAGTTTATCACCATTGTCCAGCAACCATGTTTTCCATTCTGCCATCGAACTTTGCACAAAGCTTCTGATGTTTGCACTGATTCCTGTTATTTCTAGGCCCTTGATTATCCAGTCATGTGACAGAGGGTTAAATGCCTTCTTGGAATCAATCCATGCTACTTTCAAGTTGGTCTTCCTTCTCTTTCAGTTTTCCAGAATCATCTTGTCAATTAGGGACTGATTTTTTGTTCCTCTGCTATTTGGGTGGTTTCCTTTTTTTTTAGTGGAAAGATCTTGTTTTCAACTAGAATGCTGTTGGACTAGATCAGTTATTACACCAGTTAGCAATTTTAAAATTGTTGGTAAGCAGATAATTGGCCTGTAGTTGTCCCTTTTGCTGGATCTTTCATTATTAGGTAGGTTTTGCCAGACATTAGCCACTCTTCAATTTCACCTCCTTGCAGTATCTTATTAAACTGCTTGGCAGTGAGTGGGTATAAACCAGTCAGATGTTTCAACCAAAAACCATGTAGTTCATCTTCACCTGGTGCTGATCAATTTTTGATCTTCTTTGCCCTTTCTCCACCTTTTATTATTATTATTTCTCGAATTTATATACCACCATTCTCACAAATGATTTTTGGTGGCTTATATCTATCTCCAGAGTCATATTAGCTTGGTTCTCATTAGGCCAGAGCAGATCAAAAAGAAAGAATGAATATCTGTGAGGTCCTTGGTGTTCTCTGAGCCTGGTTATTTTCTTGCAGACGTTTCATTACCAAACTCGATAACCTATCAGTGCATTCAGAATGAATATCTGCTTTATACAGTGGAGCATCTGTGTTGTATATCTGAGTTTTTGCACTCATAATAGTTTATAATGTCATTTTTACTTATGTCTATGAGCTCTTCTGACCTGGAACTAAATGCTTGTTTTTGAAGAAGTTCTCCTCTATCCTTGCAGCTTACTCTAACATGTAAGTAGTCCAGTTTCTTCAGCTGCCTTCCTTTTCCATAACTTGCATGATACTGCTGGCAGCCTTTTCAATCTGTGTTCATTCTTAACCCTGCCCTTCAATAGTGCTTTGAAAAACTACTTATTGCTCAAAGATCTCCCCATTATTTCTTATTGCTTGCCAACCTCAGCTATATGCGGTTAACAAAAGTTACTACTTCAATTCAAAGGCTTCAGCTACTAAAGGTTTCTATGGTAACAGTCTACTTGGCTATTTCTGTTGTCTGTGAAAACTTTGATCTCTGGCAATCATTGCCACTGTTTCTCTGTGGACTGACAACTGCCCAAAAGAGAACTGAAAAGAAAGCATCTTTAATTCTATCAGAGGGAGCAAGGAGGAATTAATTAAATGGCCACACTCTCTTGATAAAACTCCCCACTGATTCTTGGATGCCTCTTTGATTTATAAGAAACAAATTTCCTGTCCTGTGCATTTGAACAGTTAGAGAATGCTTAGATCAAAAGAATATTACAGCTTGGTTGCACACTTGCGCTGTTGGGAGCCTCTCTTAAAGCCTCCCAGAGAGAATTCCTGCAACAGTTATAGATCTGTATAATTATGACCAATACATCTGGCCACAATAAGATAATTATGATATATTTTTATCCTACGATTACATTTACTTGCTTTCATTTTAGTTGCATGTTTGTTTGTTTTGTCATATTGACCACCATGTTGCCAAATAACCAGGATATTAGCAATGTAAACTATGTATCTTAGGCAAATTTTATACTTCATGAGAAACTGTCATAGAAATGGTAAAATCCCAAACTGTATATTCAAAGGGATTTGCAACAACATGGAATCCAAGCACCCCAAATTTACAGTGCTAGTTTTCCCATCTAATATTATATGTAATTTATTTTTGTTGTACTAAACCTATTACCATGTTGTTTGTTTTTTAATGTTTTCTTGTTGGAGAGGATTGAAGGTATTGTTTGCCTTTTTCCAGCTTTTCTTTGCTTTTAGTCTATAAGTAACCTCTGTCTACTATATATTATTTTCTCAATTGTAGTCACTCCTATATTCTAAACAAAATCAGTGCAAATTTTGTCGACTTTGATCTATTTTTGTTAGATATTGATTATATGCAAGTTCAAATTTCCGCTTAAGCATGAGAGGCAGCAGGTGCTTTTACCGAAAGGACTGAAAAGCAGCTGCTATATACGAGATGTATAATCAGTTGTATAGTAGGAATGAAGAAAATTAGAGCATGTGTTACATTATTATTGTTATTATTGAAAAAAGGATAAACTTGCCATTTGAAAATTCACACCATCTGAGATAGACCTAAGAAACTGAGCCATGCAGAAAACATAACAGGGAATTAGTTACTCTGAATCATAGACACATGACAACAGCAGAGGTTGTAGCCTGCGCTAATAAAGAAATATTTATAAACACTGAAAATCATGCTGCTGTTTTTAGACCATTTATTAAATTTCTTCAGTTTCCTATTGAGTGAGAAAAAGCAATAACAAAAGGAAGGATGAATGATGTGTTATCCTGTATAGCTTAGTGTGCTATATTTACTTGCCAGGTTGTTCTCTATCCTATGTTCAGCTTTTGATTTTGAACTGAGTACTAGATACAATTCTGGGTGAAGTGGGTAGCCCCACTTATTGGCATGAGATATTTATTGTACAGCAGTATTGTTCAAATACCACATTATTCATACTTATATGCCTGACCTAAATCTCTAAAAGATAAGTGATGGCTTTTATTTCAGTTTTTAAAAAAATTTTGGCAGCCAAGAGTGGCAAATTATATAACATTGGGGGTAATGATGTAATAATATCTTTGAAGGAAGCATGATTTTTTCCTCTTTCACTGGTTTGTGTATACTTATATTTGTTCTGAACCAACAAAAAATTATAATATTCTTATTCAGTTGTTTCCTACTGAATTTTGTCAAGACTATATTAGACAGCTTCCAGGACTCCAAAAGGGGGTTTATTAGTACCATGCAAAGTAGAAGTTGATGAGATATTCTTTCTATATTTTGATATTTTTTTTCTTTTATATATTTTCCCTTTCCCTTCTTTTCCCTTTTTGCCTCCTTTTTGCTCGTTTTACTGAAAAAAGTCTATCTGCATGGTTATTGACAGTCAGCATCAATTTGATTACATATACAGTGGTGCCTCACAAGACGAGTAACTCGCAGGACGAGAAACTCGCAGGACGAGCAAAAAAATTTAATCAAAAAA
>JANHZU010003218.1:80289-90551 GCA_032468055.1 Acrochordus granulatus
GATTTGTCTGCGAGCCAGATGCAGCCATCAAAAGAGCCACATCTGGCTCGCGAGCCATAGGTTCCCGACCCCTGTCCCAGACCATTAAGTGGGTAGAACAAAAGAATTGCCTGCTAAATTCAGCTGCCTTTTCTGAACAGAAGGAAACTGTTCTGGAGGGCTGCAGGAATGGAGCTCAGATTAGCAAGCACCCAGATCACGATCGTGTACTGTGGAAGTGGGCAAGATATTTTATGACAGCCAGAAGTACTTTATGAACCATAAAGCATCATTTCTGAGTCTGCTGTAATTTTTAACAGTCATTAAATGACCAGTCATAAGTGGAGGCCATGGTTAAGTACATGTGGGAATATGGCCATTGAGGAAAAGTGACAAAGATTAGACCATGAATCAGATTTTTTTTTGTTGGTGGGAAAGTGAAGAAAGGATTTCAGCAATACAGTATTTTCATTGGTGAAGCTACATTATTTGAAACTTTGAATGCCATATGTTGAAAGCTCCACAAAGTTGCAGGTGCTTCCCTGTTCTTTCTAGTTTTTATTGTATAGAAGCATTATTTTTCTTTAATTAATTAGAAGTGGAATAAAAACAGAGGTTGTACATATGTCAGGCTGTATAATGCTTTCGGCATTGTCCTTATTCCTATCAAGAACCTCTGTAAGCTTCCACTTTCTCATCTGGCATTGCCAGCAGCTTCCAGGTCTTTCCTACCCCAACCAATGCATGTTCTTTTCTCCTTTCTCTATATTTTTGGTTCACGTGTTGCTCATCCCTGTGGGAGGAAAGTTGGCCTTCAATTAGGAAGCATTCATGACAAGCCTGTGTGTTATCTCCCCCCCTGTTGCTGTGGAAACCACTGGTATTAACAAGAATGGCTGGGTCAGCTGTAGAGTTTTTCAGCAGCCTACTTAACAGCCGTTATTAAAAATGTGGATCAGGAGAGGAGAGAATTACACACCGGAAGGGAGAAGGGTTATCACTGAATTAATTCAGTGTGTAGAGAAAAAAATGGTTGTGACAGATTAGTCTTTTTTTAAAAAAAAAACCAGGTTGGATAATGGGAGTGCTGACACATTCAAATCAGTTAGCAGTTTCAGATTTAGGTATTGCTTTTCTACCCAGCCTTTGGCTGAAATGATGAATAAAAAGAGAGCTTTAGTGAATTCCATGACAGACTATATTTCTCAGTATAGTGGTGAGCTGAGGGTGAGGGTGAGAAGAAATCTGTGAAACAAGAAAAGAAAATAATATTTGAGAAGGTGTGTACTGTGTCTGAAGAATGTTGTATTTTTCTATTAATCTTTTTTTGGGAGTGGAGCATGCAGGATCATTCCTGTCAATCCAACTAATTTTATTGTTTGCTAGGACTTGCTAAAAATATGAGGAGTTAACATGTCTCCAGAATTATGTTGTTATATATTGATCATAATTTGGGACTATTTAGGATGATAATCCTCCAAATCTTGAGATCTTTTGCATCAATTTTTTAATGCATTCTCCATTTTCTGTTGGTCTTTGCTGCTACTGCAACTGCAAACCAGATGCTTCTGAACAACTGAGATTAGTCCTTAGAAGCCATTCTTGGTACATTTACAGTTTTTAAACTTCTTGAGATACATATAAAAATCAGCTAATCTTGGCAGCAGTGAGAGCCAAATTAAATGAAATTGTTATTTCCTTCCCATGGTCATAAAACTGTATTATATAAGTACTATATAAGAAAGTAAATATATACTTGATATAAGAAAGTAAATATATAAGAAAATAAATAAAATACTGTCGTTTACATTTCAGACCTTCCCCTGCCCTGCTATTTTTGCCATATTTCCTGTCTAAATTTCCACATCCTTTGCAGCTGCTGTTTTATCTAATGGAGAAAACAGAACTATTAGGAAGGCTAATAAGAGTTTTGAAAGGTGCAGTTAAATAAAAAAAACATAACACAATAGATTATAAATTAATAATCTTCCTTAGTGAGACAAACTTTTCCTATCTTTTACAACAATTCTTAATGAAAGGAAATTGGAGCATCAATTCCCTTCATTCCTTCCATTCTCAAGAGAGGAGTGAAATAGGTCTATTGTTCCAAAAAGCTCAAAAAGTAATGAATTTTGATAACACAATAGTTAATGCAATAGCTGCTGTATCTCATTCAGAATTTTGACTGAGGTTGCCTCTTGCATAAGAGTGAGCCACAGCTGCTTTCCTCTCATATCTCAAATACAGTATAAGTTTACTTCTTAAAATATTCATAATGACGGGAGAAGTAATACAAAGAAGGCATTATACTAAGCAAAGCAAGGAGGGCTTAAGTACTGGCTTATGTCTTTATTGTTTCTTTAGCAACTACAACTTTTTTTCTCATTTTGTTTTGTATAGATTGGTAACATGCTATCCATACATAGTTATAGTATCTCCCTGAAACAATGTTGAAAATTTGAATTTGGAAAGTAACTGAAATATTTTGTGACATTTTACACATCTCAGATTTAGTATCCTGTTAAGATTTTTGAACACCTGAGTCTTGGAGAGGTTGCTGATCAACTGATTAATTTGCTTGGAAAAAGAACTCTTGGCATATAGCCATAAATATTTGTGAATAAATGTAATAATCTCATGATGAATACTTGTAAGTAAGTTCTGTTTGCATGGTGATGAAAACATTTTTCGTTTTTAAAAGAAAAAAAGAAAACCCTATGTGAAGGATTATGTTTATCATTCTGTTACAAAACTCCAAAGAGTTACTCATGATTAATGGTTAGTACAGAACATTATTGAGATGCAGCATTAATCAACTACAACAGATCACAAAAAGAGTTTTAAATGTATATATGAATGTAGTATGTATATTTTCTTTGGCAGTGGGCAATTATGATTAAAAGATATAAATGGGTTCTTCATGAAGATATTTTGAAACTAATTATAATTATGTATAATTATACTTATGAAAATAATTATAATAATGAAACTAATTATTAATCCAGTGGATAAACATTGATTCTTTATTGAGGTTTCTATAATTGACAAATAATAAGGGTTTTGTGTCTGCTCAGAGCCCACATTTGGAAACTTCCAGAGCTTTGAGATTTTTGGTAGATACTTTGACTTCCCTGCATATCTTGCATGCTCCTCCTTGCACCTTCCAATAATCTCCTCAGTTTTTATTTGACTACGACAGTGAAGGAATTTGGTTTTCAAAAACATTTCTAGTCAGACTGTTTGCGTTTTGGATTTACTGTATACTATCTAGCCTTTGCCCAGTGGAATTTAAAGTTTTATTCTACAAGTACAATGTTATAGAAGCAAACTTATGCTTCAGACATGGATGAATGCATAAAATAGGCCTCCCATATTTGCACATTGTGCCTAATGAGTGGGAGTAAGCTCTGAAGATTACAGACTCTGAAATATACTTACCTCTATCCCTCCTGCTTTAGTTTTAATACTGAACACTAATTCTACCTAAAATGGTTGTTGAAAGTTCCCAGGACTGGTTATTTGGAAGAAGTCAAATCTGTTTGGAATCAGTTTTCCAAATTCCGTATGAAAGAATTGAATGCAACCTTTAACAAAAATCAATTACATATATATACGTTGAATACAATATTTAAATACACACTTACACACACATGCAGAATCTGAGTGGTACAGTAATAAATACTGCTCATGTAACAACTTTCATGTTCAGTATACATATGAAACTACATAGCTTGTTTTTTTTGATGAAGCTTATACCATGTTTTGCACTAGTATTCTATTTTATTATGTGCAGAATAATTTATGCTTTTTATAACAAACATGGAAGATGAGATATGCAGTTCCAAAGAACAAAAAAGTAGTCAGAAATTCAAATCATGCAAATGTTAGCTGAGTAATGTGTGGCCTAAATGTAAATATTGTAAAATGAATGGCTTAGAATTCAAACTGTAATAATAGATGTAGAAAGCACAGCCATTTAAAATGTATATAAGATCGCCTGAATATACATATAATACATGTACTTATAATTTAGTTAAACAGAACAAATAATCTTATGTAGCTTGTGCCTTCAGATGAAAAAAAGTAGCCATAAATTTTGGGCTGAGTCTTTATGAATTAATCTCACTTGACATTGTCTGTGCTATTTACCAAAGAAAATCTGTCAAAGTCTGGTGGTTATCAGCTAGCATCTTGTAGCAATTTTATATGGAATATTATGATGAACAAGTTAAAGTATGTAAAATACTTAAAACAATAAGCATTTCATTATGCTGTCCTTATGTCAAGAGAAACAATTAAAGCAGAGATGATGAATGTTAGCTTACTGTTTAAGGCAAAGAATGGGGAATGATTTTCCTGCACTAACTTCCTTCTTTCCATTCCTCCTGGTCTTTTCTAGGCAGGACAGGGATGCTTGCTGGTCTCTTACCCAATTTTGCTGTGGAGATTATGTCAGGTACTCTGCCAACTAACACTTTTTTGTTTTCTACTGCACCTTATTTGTTAACTTATTCCTTGCTTGTATGCATAGCCTCAGTTCATGGCCTTTTCAATAACTTCTTGCAATTTACTGGGGGGAGGGCAAGTAGTAAGTTTTTTGAACTTATATCTTTATATATAAGATGTAAAAATAATGCTTTATTTATTTATTCATTAGATTTATATCTTGCCTTTCCTCCAATAGCTCAGATGCTAGGATTATGGGGGTGGATATGGGTACTTCATTGGAAGTATATTTATGTTATTCCAAATACTGTTTGAAGTATACACACTTTCTTCCTAAAATTATAGTAAAATTAATATAATTCAAACAATTATCAAAATCAGGTTGAATTAATTTGAAGTAATAGGGAGGCATTCCTCATTTCATAGGTTACCATTGTTGTTTCATATTACTTTCAGTAAGAAAGCTTATATTATTCAAAGATTCAATTTTTTTGTATTCTTAAAACAATTCCCACCCAAAACATGAAAAAATAAAGACTGCCTATCCTTTATCTCACTCTATGTTCAGAGTAAACTTCACCAATGTTTTTCTTGAGAAGGTTTTCATTCCTAACCAGAATGATGGCTGCTTGGATTCATAGGATTTGAATACTAACATTTATAGATAACATTAGATAGGGAGTTTTGATTCCATTACTAGCCTTTTGTAACTAGTCTATTATAATTAATTGTATTGTTCTTAGATACTGGTTCTAGTTTATAACAATGGGATGTATATATTTTAATGTAACCATACATTAATAAAGAATTGTTAAATTGTTTCTTAGCTTTTGGATAAGATCAGGTACATTTAAAAATCTAACAGTCTTCTTTCAACAGTACAAGTTTCTTCATAAAACCAATGTAGTCATCATTTTAGTTACATAGATCCGAAGTAGTCATCATTTTAGCTTGTTGTTTAAATTGAGAATCGCTTCTTCTCTGTTGATTTTAGAAAGGGCCATGAAGATATATTTCATTTGTTGAGCCTTTGCCGCAGGATGTACCAAACAATAAGGGATCAGCTGGCTTGGGGATGGCTGTTTTCAAGACTGGCTACTGCTATAAGATGGCTGAGATATCTTTTATTATGAGTTTTTATGATATGGTAACCTTATGGTGTTTGAATTATTGTAATTATTGTATTATTATAGATCCACTGTTTTATTATGTCATGCATCATTTGGACTTGGAATTGGCATAACATAATAATAGATTATGATAATTGAAGTACCATATTCTTTTCCCCTGAGTTTTATATTGATTATTCTGAAGGAATTCAGATAAACAAGTTATACGCCCCTGTATTTCTTTGTCTAAATTTGCTCAAATTCATTATTATTTATGTAAAGACAACTTGAGCTTTCTATGTTCTAGTTAATATTCAAGGTAATTTTTAATTTAATCTTTATGCATCAGAATTTTAATTAGATTCCCATGTTATAAACTGGAATGATTTAATATATTATCATTAAAAGATACAATATAGTAATAATATCATCCTGGATTCCAATGATATGATAATGTGATATATCACGTATTCCACATTCCCCTCCTTTCTGTCTAGTAAATTTTAGTTAATTTTAATGTTTATTGTTTTAACATGTTTTTGCATTGTAAGCCTCTGAAAGTCATTTTTGAGTTTAGTAGCATATAAATTTGATCAATCAATCAATATCCATTATATTTAAATTTTAGGAGAGGAGTTACTTCTCCCTCCATAGACTGATTGCACAGATAGTCCTCAGGTTACAACCATTCATTCAGCAACTGTTCAAAGTTACGACAGTACTGAATGAATGGTATTTACAATGGATCCTTGTAGTTCCAGCCACTGTAGCTTCCCTGTGGTCATGTAATCAGGACCCAAGCTCTTGGTACCTGGCTTGCTGAGATCATGTGATCATGTTTTCTGTAGAAAAATGCTGCTTACAGTCAGATGAAGGGGGTGTAAAGTTAGTGGAACCCATTTCTGCTATTCCATTTCCTTGAATATCTTTGTCATAGGATCTTGCTTGTTCTTTCCAAAGTATCTTATATGTAAATGTATGTTGGCACTATAACCCAATATTTAATGATGGGATCAAAATTGCTTTCTCCAAGATTAACATTTCTTAGATTATAGACATGCTTCTGGGCACAAAATCACAATAGTTGAAAATTATTTGTATTGCTTAATGTATGTTAAAATAATCTCATATGTTTACTCCAGTTATATTCTAAATGGAATCCCCCCAACCCTGCCATATCCAATTTTTTTTGGCTGTTAATTCAGCTAACTGAAATTCAAGTTTTCACTGGCAGAGTAAATATCCATTTGAAATTAGTAAAAAGAGGATTCTGAGCTTTTCGTTTCATTATAAATACACATGTGTGCCATTATACTGCCATTCTGCATGATTACAGTATTGACAATATGTTTCTCCTTACTGGCTCTCTCAGCACATACTATTTCTTTTATTTTAAATTGCTCTAGGCTAAGATTAATGAGACTAGTTTCATTTAAACTCATTTTATTGAATAAGCATCATGAGCTAAACATTAGTTTAATTTAAACCAGTTTTATTAAATAATCATAATAAGCTAAAGATTAGCATCTGTTTTTACAATATATAGGGGCATGGTGGCCTAGCAGTTAAGATGCTGGAAGGTTGGCAGCCTGAGTTCGAGACCCAGGCACCACCACATAACAGGGTGGCTTGCATTATTCACCCCAGCTCCTGCCCACTTTTAGCAGTTTGAAAGCATGTAAAATGCAAGTAGCTAAATAAGTAAATTGGTGGGAAACTAACAGTGTTCTGTACATTTTGGCATATAGTCATGCTGGCCACATGACCATGGAAGCACCTTCAGACAACGCTGGCTCTTCTCTTCAGTTATGAAACAGACATGAACACCGGCCCCTAGAGTCAGACACGACTGAAAGAAAAACCTTTACCTTTTTTACCTTTACAATATATAATGTTCTATAATATGTTCAGTATTTATATTTCATTGATTAATTAATCAATTATTGGTTGACATCTCCAACTTTCACTGATGTATTTCTTTGTTTACAGAGTGGATGTTTGTAGGCTTGGTGATCCTGGGAGCTTTCCTTTTCTTTCTTTTAATTGGTATTTGCTGGTGCCAGTGCTGTCCTCATAATTGCTGCTGTTACATTCGTTGCCCTTGCTGTCCAGATACCTGCTGTTGTCCACGAACATGTGAGTGACTCTTTACAATGTGGATCAAAATATAAAAAAATTTTTTGTCCAGACATATTGTCTATTTGATTTATTTCTTTGTATAAATAATATTTCTGTGCTATTCATGGATCTGAAAGCTATAATCAGCAGGGTATGTACAGTATAAAAATCAGTATAAAAAATTAAAACTTAAATTAATTGGCCTTTCAGAGGACTAAATTTCATATAGATGCTGTTACCCATGGGATAGCAATAAAATATTCCCAATCTAGGTGAAGCTATGTTCAGCTAGTTTTACTGTATGTAACTATTGGATGTTGAATAAAGTTGAACTACTCGATTTTATGACACTGCTTCTCAACTTCAGTAACTTTAAATTATAAATCTACATATCTTAAAGCTGCTGAGCTTAAGAAACATTGCTTTAGAAAATATTTTAAAATATATTCATTGGTAACTGGCCTTTTGTATAAAAAAGCTACTGTTTAAAAGATGTTTATTGGTATAGCTGGCCTTTTATATAAAAGAGGCACTGGTTTGTTTTTTATTTAACCTGGTGTATAGCCGTATATCAAACTCTTTTGGCAGTTTACAATTTATTTATACTGCTATTATAGGATGCCCCCCAGTGAGGCACCATCTTGCTGTGGCTGGGAGGCTTGTGTGCTCCATAGAAGATGAGAGCTGTTCCAGAGGTTCAACCATACTGGACAGATATCATCAGAAGGCCAGAAAAAGAGTGTCTCCCTCCCATAAAAATCTGAGATTTACTGAGACATAGATTTACAGAAATCCATACCGGCTCGGTTGTCGCCCAGGTTAACAAGGACCAGGCTAGATATTGTTGGGGTTTGTGGACATCTAGTGAAAAATGGGCTACAGGACTCCACTGAAGAAGGAAATGACAAGCTAGTCCAGTATCCTTGTCAAGAAAACCCCATGGACAGTAACAAAAGGCTAAAAGATAGGACACCAGAAGATGAGCCTCTCAGATCAGAAGGAATTACAAATAGATCCAGAAAGAGAGAAGTGGCTGAGCCAAAGCCAAAAGTAAGCTGAGTTGTGGATTTGACTGGAGGTGAAAGGGAAGTCCAGTGTTGTAAAGAACAATATTTCATAGGAACCTGGAATGTAAGATCTATGAATCAAGGTAAGCTGGATGTGGTCAAACAGGAGATGGCAGGATTGAATATCGACATCTTGGGAATCAATGAACTAAAATGGACAGGTGAATTTAATTCAGTTGACCATTATATCTACAACTGTAGACAAGAATCTCTTAGAAAAAATGAAGTAGCCATCATAGACAATAAAAGAGTAGAAAAAGTACTGGGATACAATCTCCAAAATGGCAGAATAATCTCAATTCTAACCCAAGGCAAACCGTTCAACTTCACAGTAATACAAGTCGATGCCTACGCACAGATGCCAAAGAGGCTGAAGTTGACCTGTTCTATGAAGACCAACAAAACCTTCTAGAACTCACACCAAAAAAAAAGATGTCCTTTTCATCATAGGAGATTGGAATGCAAAAGTAGGAAGTCAGAAGTTAACCAGAATAACAGGCAAGTTTGGCTTTGGAGCACAAAATGAAGCAGGGCAAAGGCTAACAGAATTTTGTCAAGAGAAAAAGCTGATAATAACAAATTCACTTTTCCAACAACCCAAGAGGCGACTCTACACATGGACATCATCAGTGGTCAATACCGAAATCGGATTGATTATATTCTTTGCAGCCAAAGATGGAGAAGCTCTATATAGTTGGTAAAAACAAGACCTGGAGCTAGCTGTGGCTCAGATCATGAGCTTCTTATTGCAAAATTTAGGCTGAAATTGAAGAATGTATTGAAAACCACTAGGCCATTCAGGTATGACTTCAGTGATATCCCTTATGAATATACAGTGGAGGTGAGAAATAGATTTAAGGGATTAGATCTGGTAGAAAGAGTGCCTGAAGAACTATGGATGGAAGCACATAACATTGTACAAAAGGTAGCTACTAAAATATAAAAGCAAGAAAGCAAAGTGGCTGTCTGATGAGGCTTTACAAATAGCTGAAGAAAGAAGGAAAGCAAAAGGCAAGAGAGAATGGGAAAGATATATCCAACTGAATGCAGATTTCCAGAGAATAGTAAGGAGAGATAAGAAGACCTTCTTAACAGTGCAAAGAAATAGAGAAAAACAATAGACTGGGAAAGAGTAGAGAGCTCTTTGAGGAAATTGGAGATATCCAGGGAAGGTTTCATGCAGAGATAAGCAAGATAAAGGACAAAAATGATAGGGACCTAACAGCAGCAGAAGAGATTAAGAAGAGATGGCAAGAATACACAGAAGAGCTCTACAAGAAAGATCTAAATGTCCCCAATTACCATGATGGTGCAGTCACTGACCTAGCACCAGACATCCTGGAGTGTGTAGTCAAGTGGGCCTTAGGAAACATTACCTTCAACAAAGCTAGCAGAGGTGATGATATTGCAGCCAAATTATTTAAAATCCTAAAAGATGATGCCGTGAAT
Source organism: Acrochordus granulatus (assembly GCA_032468055.1). Taxonomy (NCBI): domain Eukaryota; kingdom Metazoa; phylum Chordata; class Lepidosauria; order Squamata; family Acrochordidae; genus Acrochordus; species Acrochordus granulatus. The sequence goes on from JANHZU010003218.1 coordinate 90,458, forward strand.
GTGCTGTGCTCCATATTCCAGCAAATTTGGAAAACTCAACAATGGCCACAGGATTGGAAAAGATCAGTTTCCATTCCAATCCCAAAGAAGGGCA
>JANHZU010003218.1:130350-141645 GCA_032468055.1 Acrochordus granulatus
TGACACAAAAAGAGTATAATTTATTATCTATGAATGAGGGGATTGTGCATCTGTTACTGAATCATAAATATCAAAGCCACACAAAACTATTTGCAGATAGCAGCTCTGACAACACATTGACAGAAATTAATTCAAATAATTAAGGGGACAAATGAATTAATAACAACTTTATGTTTAATTATTTAAATTATTAAAGTTTAATTAGTCTTATTTAGGATATAAATATTAAAGTATAAAATATACTTTATTGTGCAACTATGCTTAAAGAGGTTTTACTGCAACTGCTAATATTTGCAGATATTTTGTAAAAATAGTACACATTAAAGCTAAGGAAACAATCACACCTTGAGCATTCAATTTACTACTGTTGAGCTGAGGATTTTCTGTCACATTATGATCATGACAACTTTGTGGTTCAAAGATCTGTAGTACAACATAGCAGCCAGCCAAGGGGAATAGTCTCTGCCCTAATAGAGACAAAATACATGCAAGTTTGGAGCTGTATATATTCTTACTACTGTCGCTAATCTTAGGAGACAAAGTTTATACCAGGACTACATGTAGTGAACCAAGTAGAATACCGTACTAATCTGATACCCAGTTTGGAAGAATTCACACCCTGAAAATCCTGCTCAGTTTGGCTAGCTAAGATTTGCTTGTCTATCTGGGGAGAGAAGGTTCAGATAAAAATTCTTTGAAAAATTTGAAATGTGGATACAGGTTACCTACTTCAAATGATTGGATCCAGAAGATTTAGAAGACTTCTCGAGACTCACTTGATCTATATTGTGAGTTCCTTTTTGGACATTTTTCTCAGATTTATATTGCCATTTTTATATGATAATCATGGTTTAGGAAAGAGACATCTCAGCTAGTGGCACCCTAGGATTAATTCTACCTCTTATCATGAACACTAGCTAAGAATAGCGAAATGTTAGGTGAGAAGAATCTTCCTATTTTGTTAAAAAAAATTGAATTACAAATCTATCTACTGTCTGGATTTCTTATTTATTTCACAGCATTTTTGTCATTCATTATTATATTTTATCATGTTGTTTCATTATATTTTAATTGTCAGCCATCTTGTGAAAATATCTTAACTCTAAAGGATGATAAAATATTTTACTAAATAAAGCATAACACCTATGGTAAGCTTTGGAAACATAAAGTAATCCTGTAAATAACAAGTTGTAGGTTCTGATGTCTTTAAGCTAAATTCTTAGATGTTATTAAGCTAATTCTAATTTTAAATGTAAATTTTGCAAGCCTGATCTGAGTGATGTGGAAGATAGAACACTTTTCTAAATAATGGCTTTTGAAATTAAAGGTTTGAAAATAGGGAACAATATCTTACTATTTTTATTATTATATATGCAATTAGATTATCTACACAAACAAATTTAAAACATTTATAGAAACTAAATTGAGTAAAGGTATAACTCTATTTCCTTTTAGAAGTATAAACTGATTTTGTAAAATTTATTGCTTAATTTTCAATGAGCAATGTAACAAATTTTCAAAAAACTTAAGTATCCAAAATTTTTTGCGAAGAAAAAAATTAAAATTCTACAATATAAGAATATTGGTAACAACACTTGCTTGAAGGACAAATTTCCAAACACACTTCAAGTAATGTTTAACCGTGTCTACTACATTCTTTTGCTTGATTACATTAATACTCAAGAATTAATTTGAACAGTGACTGTTTTGGGAATATCTCTACAGAAAATGTTTGTTTGAATTTGTGTTTTAAGCATTGTAGCCATGTCAAAGGAGTGAATTTACATCTAAAAGCATGGTTGATGTGATTGTTTATGAAGAAAGATTGAGAGGAGCATTCAAGAATCTGATGAAGGACAGACATAGACAGACACAGTAGTGTCAAGAATTTTCTGAAAAATAGATATTGAATGAATGATCAGAGGATTTGGAAGTTGCTTAAACAGGGCAAAATGAATGATGCTGAAGGTTTTATAGAAGATTGGAATTACATAGGTGGGATACAGTAGCAAAAGGGTTTGATAGAATGATGAAACAAAAGAGGCTGTAGATGGGAAAATTCATATAAGTCAATGATTGCTATTAAAAATGAGAATGAGAGAATAGTGAATGTATATAGGGAGAAAAAAATACAAGGAAATATATTTAAAGAGATCAAAGAGTAATTAAATCAAATGAGTCTAGAAGAGCAGAATTATTTTGATGGAAATAAACAAAAGTAAGTAAAGAAAACTAAACACAGAGCCTCTACCAGAATAAGTGGAATTAATAACAAAGATGATAAAATCTGAAATGAAACTGAGGATCAAACTGTAAAATATATGGACCAAGATTAAGGAAAATATGAGAAAGTTGTGGCTAGATGGAATTGAGTTCCTCAAAAGAGAGGTAAGAAATGCAAAGAAAATGAAATGTTAGGTGCATGAAGGGTGGAAAATTAAGGAGGTATAGAAAATGGTTACATGTAGTGTTTTTTTTTCTGCATAATGTTGCTCATCTCAAAAGTGGTGTTTGTATGTATTACTTTGCTTCTTTGGTCCAATTCCATTTCCTTCTATGGGTTTCAGATCAGGGAAGGGAATGTTTTATCTATTGAGAAAGATATCGTACTCTTTAGGTTTATGCTCCTGCTGGTACGAGGAGTAGACAGGGCTAAACTAAAAGGGAGTAGATTGATCACCTTGTCTCCTACTGTTTGTTCATACCTCTCTTTTTCTAGCCTTCCTCCTTCTCAGCTTCCGGTGGATTGCTAGGGCAGAGAAGTGATAGATCACTCCTCACCTGGTTACTTGTCAATTTGTTTTTTTTTAAATTGAGAGGTTGCCTCTTCCTGTCTTTCTAATAAACCAGAAGTGACACTAAGATAATATTCACATAACAAACTGACTCATTGTTACCTTAGCCATGATTTTCTCAATCCAATTATTATAGATTTACATGACATATTGAACTATAATGGTTTCAGACAGCATGCTAGGTTGGAAAATTGGTGGGAAAGCCAATGTTTAATGAGCTGTGTGAAGAGAGACTAATTAGGCCTTGGCATCAAAGCCAGTGGAAGATACTGGTGTAAGATTCTCCATTCTACAAATAGCACCTTTTGTGGAAAAATATTCCTTAGAACTGCAGCAGAAAAGGAGAATGTTATAGATCTTTCCCTGTACAGCTTATTGTAAGCAAGCCAAGTTATGCTACTTTCATTTATTACTATTTTATTGTTATTATATGAAAAAAGAGAGAGAAAAGAGAAGGACAAAAGCTCACAAAAAACAACTTTTATAAATAAAATTATTCCTACAGATTAAGCATTTAAATTAGAATATGCAAATCTCTAAAAAATCTTCTAAATGGGATTTCAACAAGTCCAATGCTTACTCAGATATAAAAAAGTGAGTTTATTTATTAAATTTATGCTCCTGACTCCCAATGTCACTAGGTGAATGACAAAAACATGAAAAATATAATTATAAGAAATAAAAATAAAGACTAAGAGATAGCAAAACTGACAGAAATTAGACATGAATGGGAAAAAAAAACACAGATGCATACTTCAACGCAAGATATAATTGAGAAGGAATAACAACACTTCCTGTTGTTTCATGTTAAGAGGAGGAGGAGGGCAACAACAAAAACATGTAATGTTCATTTCCATTACTCTCTAGTTGATTTGCAAACAATTTGCATATAATGCAAAAGCACAGAAACAACTACAAAAACTGAATTTCCAGAATAAAATTAATAAGTGATCCAACTTCTGTACAAAAGGGAAATGCTATAAGCACATTATTATATTATATTGAATGTGTTTTTGTTGCTTACACTTCACATTTATATAGATTTTTATTTAATTTATTTAAAGTAAATTCAATTCATTTAATAAAAACTTATTTTGAATTTAATAGCATCTATTTAGGAAGAAACTGATAGATTTGACTCAATTTTCAGTTCCCTCTTTTTCTGAACAAGGATTTTACAGTCCAGAGTTCCTGTTGGAAAACTAATAAACATGGTCTGCATATATTCATTCATGTGTTTTATTCTGGCTTCTACTTTTAAATAAATCAACTTCAATATTAATGCCTGTATTGCGGAAATTGACATGAATAGATATGTAGCACTAATTTTATTTAATGCATAAGAGATATGTGTTTTGTAAATCTTTTTCATTCTGCAATATGTCTCTTTGTGTGTATTTAAACATTAAAAAACAAAACTCTTTTTCAGTGTCAAGATGAATTTGACATCAGCTCCAGTTTTGATGTGATTTAATTTTTAGGAAAACAAGCACTGATTTCTTCTACTTTTTCAACTGCTGAAGGCCAGCTCTTTCTTTCTATCAGGGGATCTGCTGCAACATCCACTCTTCCTGTATATCTTAACAGCCTGTGGAGGGGGAGCAGTTTTGCTAGCCATCATAGCCTCATTGATCACATGTTGCTGCATGAAAACCAAACACAACTTTGTTCGTGTTCCTATGGGTAAGTAGTGGTTCTTTTCTTAGATGTATTGTCTCACAACGTAGCTTCATGTATTGTTATGTGGAAACAAGAACTTAAAGGCCTATGAAAGGAAACAGAAACAACAGAAGGAAAGGGATTTTCCGTTTGTATTTATTATCAATAACTTCATTTAGGCAATTGGCAGATAATTAGCAGATATTTTTGTGAAAGACTTCTAACTTTGGTGAGTGCTGCTGAACATATGCTCTCCTCTCCTCAGTACTACTTGCCAAGGTGAGTACTGCAGAGCATTTTCCACAGCACTCACCAAAGGATGAAGTCAGTAGTATGTCGTTCAACGTTTTTACCAAAGTAATTGGCAAATAGACTGGGAGAGGCTGCAGGCTGAATAGTCTCAGTGCGCCCATATTTGCCAAAACTTCCCAAACTGGAAGTCCTGGGGCAGCACATGTTAAGTGGCTTTTGACTAGCAATCTTGCAATGATTGCTGAAATCACTCAGTGTTGATTGACTTGGATTAGCAGTATAGGACAAGCATACTCTTAGTCTCTTCCAAGAACACTCAGCACCATTTGCAGAGAGAGAGAGAAAGAGAGAGAGAGAAATCTTCTCAGCCATCTTCTGTAGGGTAGTATACAGTAATACAGGTACTATGGGGAAAGCAGAGTCAGGTGTAATAGTATGGTCAATTGTTTTACTTTTAGAAACAAGGACATTATCTTGCCTCACAAAACCACTGAAGGGTTTTGAATTTGGTCAGGTCAAAGTGCCTTTCAAAGCTTCTCTAAACCATAAAATATGGCAGTCACAAAGCCCATTAGGGCTTCTTTCCAGGTAAGGAGACTATAGAACTAAAGCATCTCTCTGTTCCACATTAAATAACATTTGTGAATTGCAGTTTTTAGACTCTGATTGTGCTTTTCTACAGAAGATGAAAAGGATGAGGGCATAACCATGTCTGCCATTTCCAGTGAAAGACCAAAGAGTCCTCCTAATAGAGATCATTGTGAAGTCATAGATGTCCTTGTTGACAGTACCCCCAATACTAGTAAGTACAGAGACATGAGTGTTATTATTAAACAACAAAAAGCTAAATGTTCCTGTGTTGCTTCTAAAAACTATTTTCTTCCTGTCCACTTTGGCACGGAGGAGAGGTACGGTAACGAACCCTGGTAATACATCTCTTTCCAGTATCTTTTGAAGTAAGCCAATCTTTTGCACTTATAAGTGCATAAGAAATCTCAAAACAGTTTTTACATAGTGATTGTTCTGTATGAACATGTATTGTTTTAAGTAATTATTTGTACAAAGCAAACTTGCCAAAACTGGTCTTGTGTCCCAGAATTCCTTGTCATCTATTTACTCACAATAGCAGGTCAAGTAAAGCAGATACAGAGTTTCCTTGCCAATAATAAGTGATATTTTATGATTTCCTGAAGCCTTCCTCAAATTGATGGATCTTAAGAAGTCCATAGACAGCTTCATGTTTAAGTTCAAGAACTCAGTTTCCATGTTTTAGTGTTGGTGTCATTGTCAAGAATGAAAAGCAAAATGACATGAAGATCTGATTAAAGATTTAAGGAACTGTACACAATCTTTATTAATTTTCCTAACACATTCTTTTAAAGGTGCACAAATCTGTGAAAGTTTCAAGCCAGACCATAAGGAGGATCCAAATCCTTCAGTGAGACCTGTGGAATTCAAAAGAGAGGAGGTGGTGGAGACAGAAACAGAGTTCCAAGAGGGCACAGTTGACAGTGAAGCTCAGGAAGTTATAGATGACTGTTTTCCTGATCCCATTGATGCTTGATCCAATGTGCTCCTTTTGCCTTCCCCAAGTTTAGGGAACTGGGGCTTCTTCATTCCAGCTTTCTCAGAACAGTATAATGTTGTTTATAAATTACTTACCTGCTAATAGCACAAGCCTGCAAAACCATTTAAAATTAGCCCATATGGGGTTTTCTGTTGTGTTCCTACTCCAAAGAGCATTTATAGAATTAACTATGAGAAATCTAAATATCAGACTCCGTTTCCCCAAGTTGGAATAATTTCTCTTTGCTTGTAAGCCAGAGTTTGGCCTTCAGTCCCAAAATTCCTAGTCCAGCCTAAGTACAGACATTGAATTGTCTAAATTGTATTGAGGAATTCTAGCTCTTTTTACACTGAAATCACAACCAAGAATTCTGTAGAAAATTCTAGAGCACATTTTAAGCTATTTCGCAGAAATGTTTAGCTGTTTGATTTTTTGTGATTAAATATAGTGTCTATTACTTTTGTGCTGAGTGTTTCTATGATCCAGCATTATTCCCTGAATCTTAAAATCCAGGGATCAGCAGCAGGCTCATTAAACTATGTTGCATATGATGCTCTCAAACTGCCTATGATATTTTTGGTTCTTCTGTGCAAAGATGGACAGTGACCTGTTTGAACAGTAGACCATACGGCAATTGTTGGGTTCAAAGATTTGCTTCACCTATAACATTCTAGTGCCATCTGTATTTATGAACAAAAACTCTTTCACACCATTTTTGTAATGCCAAGAATTAGGATTCTCATTATATACTTCTCTTGGGCATTTTGAAGAGAATTAGGCAAAAATATTTTTCTATACATACTCTAGCTTTTAGTGTGTGACTAACAGATAGAAAAAACAAAATGTTCCTTTTTCATATGGTGTTATCATCTTAAGTTGACTGTGTTTCATAACTTTCATAATTTTGCTCATCTTTATTTAAGATGTTCTTGGACTTTATTTCAAAAATAAAAAATCAGATATGTTTTGAGTTTGTCTTGTAAATCTTGTTGAAGATAAGAAATGTTTATAGAAGGTTCCCTACTTTTGTGGAGCTTTGTGAACAAGTTTATGGAAAAGGATAGGATTTCTAATTACAGTAGTTATAAACTACTTAACGCACCAGAGCTTCATGCTTCTGAAACCAACTTTCATTTTCTAAAGGAGAAAACAAGGAAAAGTGTTGTTTTTTCATATTTTCCTGTGTGCTTCCTGTAAATGTCAAATCAACCACTGTGGCAACTTCAGTGTTGAACATGCTTGGCCACTGGTCCAAATCAGTATCATTTTAAGCTGATCTTACCATAAGATAAAAGGAATAAAGCTTTGGTTTTTAAAATAACATGAGGCCTTAATTTCATGGATATTGAAACTAAGGCTTAAAACTCTTCCTTTCAGGGAAGAAAAGCTTTCCAACTGCCTAATGTGCTATCAAAAAATAAATAAATTTCCAGGAGTGTATATTATAACGTGACCTGGCTTTAAGCATATCCAGTGCACTTAAAAAAAGAAAACACATTAGTGATGACAAATACAGCTTTGGCATCTATTGTAATCAGCATTCAAGAACATACTCTGAAAGATTTTAAGAATAGTAAAGAAGAAGCAAAGATTAAACTGTTCTTTTCTTCTTCTTTTCTTTTTCAGGGGCTAGATGTTTAGGCTTTCTTTTTTCAGGGAATACTGCAAAGTTTTGTACTACATGCTTCTAGATGCAGGATTTTCTCTTTTGTCTTCCTAAAGGATTTAAAACAGACTGGCTTGGCTGACTGGGGATTATACAGGATATTAGGAAAAGGTACCCAAATCAAAATGATAGTAATCTGGTAGAAGGCATTTTTTGACAAGTCCCTTAAACAACAAACCACAGATGCTTCCTGATTTTTCTATCAGGAGCTGCATCTTTACTACCAAAGAAAAGCAAGGCATGACATAGCTTTGTGTATTCTGTTAAATAGCTGGAACTTAACACTTTGCTTCCTTTTTTCATTCTATGTTGCAGCAATACAATGTCGAGAAATCATTTACCTGTAAAGCTTTTAGCTGTATTAACACTGTTGTAATTTTTTTATGATGCTGTCCTTCACGAATAAAGAGATTGTTTTATATACTTAGAATGAGAAGTAGGAGTCTTTGTATTCCCTGCTTATTTTCAACATTGGCAAAATTCTTATCTGGCAACATATTCAGCAATTTCTCTAAATTAGGGGTTACCTTTATCTTTGGCTTCAGGAACCAAAAATTTTCTTTTGCCAATCTAATTTTATTACAACATTTCCCATTTATTATACCAAATCATGAGAAATAAGTATAAACAACAATCATGTTCCTGCATATTCCTTGCTATTGTATTTAAATTCTGTCTTCCATCTGGAAATTCAGGGTAGCATATATAAAACTTCTTCCAGTTCTTTCCCCACAATAACATTGGAAGGTAGATGACTTAAAAGAGTCTCAGTGTCACCCAGGCAACTTCCATAACTGAAGATGGACTTGAATTGGATACCCTCTGTCCTAATCCAATATCTTAACAACTAATCCACATCAGCTTTCATTGTTAAGTACACTGGCAAATTTTTTTTTAAAAAAAAACGAGAGATACTGATATTTAATTTTTATTTGTTTCTTTTCTGGCAGTGTTGTACTGCCTGCTCAGTAAATTAGTCAGAAGCTAAATGCACATAATCATGATGCAATAAAACTCTGATTGCATCATAATTAATCTTCAGCTTTGACCCTGTTTAACAGCCTTAAGTTATCTTTAACTGTATCAGTGTTAAAGTAGACTCATCCCTTAATCTTACACTAGTTTACCACTGCTTTATCACCCTTTATATCGAAGATACTCAAGTGACTGTTGGAGTATAATTGTTGGTATATTTATTGGAATTGTTGAAAAGTACAAGCGTATCTCCTCTTTTCTGCTGTCCTGATTTCTTCGTAGTGGAAGTGACTACCTGGATCCTGAACACTGTCAGAGTTTTTTTACAGGAAGGAGAACTGCCCATAGTCTTGAAGAAGGCTGATTAAAAGATAGAGAAAATAAATCAAGCACCAGGAATCTGTATTTATTTCCCTTAGCTTTCAGAACCTTGCTAGGATCCACTGTCAGAGGAAAAAGGGTGAAAAAAAACACATTCCAACCCAACCTATTAAGCCCATCATTATTGCTCCTGCGCCACCCTGACTGAATAGAAGTGGGTTCTTTCATCTGCATTCAGCTGCACAGGGTTTGGTGCACAAGGCTGAGTTATGCTCCATTCTGAAAAGGCCAATTCTGATTCTGGAGGCTTTAGATAACTATGAGCCAGTCTCAAACCTCCAATTGGAGATTAGTCTAGAGAACCCCTGTCCAATTTCCCAGAGTTCATCAGCCAGAAAGAGTTCCCAATAATATGATAGGACAATACACTAGTCACCATTAAAGACCCTGTCCATGAGGAGTCAAGATTTGGTGAATCTGATAAAGTCACTGTGCAGATTGGTTACAAAGCCAGTCAAAGTTGACTGCTTCCTGAAAAGGAGTTTCTTACCCTAAAGAAGTCTCTGGACATAGCTCACAAATGCAATAAAAGAGAAGTGAGAATCCTCTGCCTCCCTTATTGCTATAATGTATGCCTGAGTGTGAATATGTACTGTAATTGGTTGGATTATTTCTTTTTCCATTAGCATTTCAGGTATCATTTCCGATACTTCATTTCTTGTAGAGCTTCAGTGAATCGAGATACCAAATGCAATCAACCCATAGAAAGAGGGTGCTGGGAGCAATCTAGTGGTCTGCTTGCTTCCCATTGCCCGTAACTCACCAATACTGAATTGAACTGCCTGCCAGATATTCTGCCAGAATCTCCCAGGTTCCAACTAAAAATTACTTAGATCCATTACGTACCTGGAGCCAATTGTTAAACAAGCTCAGCCTACAAAAATTGTCTATAGCTGCATCTAGATCATGGTATGATCTGGCAATGATGGAAATCTCAATCAGTCCAGAGATTACCTAAGTCAAATCCATATTTGTATGGGACCATTAACTCATATGCTGTCCCAGAGCTGACTCTCAAAGCATGGAGATCGAAATTTCTAAACCAAAAGGTGTGGTTTTTCAACCACTATCCCAGATGTTGGCTTCAGCAGTTTGGAGAGGGATCATGACAGGTAGCAAGGCAGCAAGTATACCATCAGGATCCCAAGCTTGTCTCTACTGCCCAACGTAACTCATAGGCACTCAGAGCCAGGAATCTCTAGAGTAGAGTCCCTGACCATGGGTACAGTGTCCATCACAATCTTCTTTATCAGCATCAATTTTGCAGAAGGACCAAAATTTGTCTGGGCAGATCTCAGACAAGGTATTGATGCCTTTGGCCAGCTGTTTTTTGATAATTCATGTATGGTTTCCTTACATCATCACCAAATCATGGATGAAATGGTCTTATTGCAGATAGAGTTGACATTAACTATTAGTACTTGAGACTAAGTAATCTTAGGCTTGTCCCAATGGGACTACCTGCCCCAGTTGCTCCAGCAGAAGGGTCTTGTTGCAGACTCAGCTAAGGATTCTACCTGAGGGGAGTCAAGGAGAAGAGCCTTTTCTGCTGTGGCCTGGCCCTGTGGAACACTCTATGATTGGAAGTGAGAACTGCTCCCAACCTTCTGGCCTTCTGAATGGTATCAAAACCTGGTTGGCAGTTATCTTAGGGCCCTAAAGGGGACATTCGCTGATGGAAGTGGTTGATGTAGGAGAAAGACTGGCAGAACAAGACTTTGGAATTAAAAGGACATCAGCTTAGAATCCCTACTTAGCAATAAGAGAATGAAGTTCAATGCCCCTTGAATGCTGTTAGCCCTTATCTAGTTTCACCCAGATGCAAATTGTCAGTCTGAGAAGATTTCTGTACATAGGCTTTTGGCAATAATATCAGTTATTTTGAACCTTCCTGTATGGATCTTGTTGCTTGACAATTGATGGGATAAGAAGATCTCACCCTCATGCTGTCCTTCTCCTTGATTCTAGTTTTTATGTAGCATTGTAATTGTAATTTTAAT
>JANHZU010003219.1:0-12246 GCA_032468055.1 Acrochordus granulatus
GGAAAGGAAAGGAAAGGAAAGGAAAGGAAAGGAAAGGAAAGGAAAGGAAAGGAAAGGAAAGGAAAGGAAAGGAAGAGACAAAAAGGAGATGGGAAAAGGAAGAAACTAAAAGAACAGAAAGAACAATATATATGTACTGTATATATGTGTGTTTAAGTGTGTATGTATGTGTTTGTATATATACATATACACACATTTTATTCATACACACACATATATATGTATATATAACGATAAAAGTTTCCTCTTTCAATTATGCCTGAATCTAGGGGGCAATGCTCATCTCTGTTTCCTAGCTGAAGAGCCAGCATTGTCCAAAGATGCTTCCGTGGTCATATGGCCGGCATGACTATATACCGAGGCGCACGGATGCTGTTACCTTCCCACCAATTTAAGCAGTACTATTTATCTACTTGCATTTTGCATGCTTTCGAACTGCTAGGCTGCAGGAGCTAAGGCAAGTAAGCAGAGCTCACCCTGTTACGCAGCGGCGCTTGGGTTTCAAACTCCGGCTGCTGACCTTCCAGCCGACAAGCTCAGTGTCTTAACCACCAAATCACTGCACCCCTCACACACACAGAAGTGGCTTCGAATGTATCTCCTGGCAGTTATGCATACATTTTTATATACACAGTTATACATTTATTTATATTTATTTATTTACATGCACAGTTATACATTCTAATCAAACCTTTCTCTTTAAGATTACAATTCCTTTCTTTCTAATCCCTTTTGAGGGATGGTTTCTAGCTAAGATAAAACAAACTGAAGTACTCTCATCCTGCCTCAAAAAGACTTTAAAATTCCCTTTTTAAAGTCAGCAGCACCCCATCATCTCTGAAAGGATGGAATTCTACAAATGGGATGTGTTTTTTATGAAGATACACTTCCTTTTTCCTGACTGGAGCCCACCCCTAGATCAAAATTGTTGGGTGAATTTCAAGTATTAGATACTGTGAAAGGTAAATAAGGAAAGACAAACTCACCCTATGGTGCAGACTTCAATTTGTGCCTTATCCTTCATCACCCTATTGTCCAGGGCTAAACCCCAGGGGGTAGTTTCTGGTGGCTATGAGGAAGCACTAGGTATTTTGGGGAGTACAGACAAGATTGCAAATGGATGCACAGAGGCAGAGCTGTGTCCTAAACATCCAGGAAGGTTGCTTTCATTTGTTTGCTGTATTCTGGGTTGTCTTTTGAAGGAATAGTTAGCATCCAAAAAAGAAACTGAATTCTATTTTAGAACTCATGCTAGCCTGGGGTTGTTTCAGTGCTGCTGATTTGCAACAAGAAGATCTGAAGAGGAGTTCTGGGGCCACTGAAATAATTGAAGGGCTGCACATGGCCCTTAGATTTCAGGTTGCTAACCTTTGCTCAGGACTGTAAGTCCCCAAGCCAGCCATTACTGGGTGCATAAAATCAAAGAGAAAAAATGCAGTGACAAGAAAGAGAGAAGGTCATTCTCTGAGGGGCAGTTTTAAAATGTGAGAAAGAAAGAAAGAAATCCTGAATCCAACTGCAAGACAATCTTATTGTGAAAGCTTCCCCCCAACAGACATATAACTTTCAATTCCAAAAAAAACTCTCTTGCAAGATATTTTACAGTCTTTGTATCGAGCCAGAGTAACTGGCTAATTGTTTCAGGATGGAGGGATTTATTTAAAAGTGGTTTTTACAATGAGTCAATAGGAACTGGTTCCTCCATCTGTAATATGATACACCCGCATATAGATCTTGGACCTTTTCCTCCATGTGTGGGCACAGCTGTTCCCAATAAGCTCTAAAATGCTTTCATGATGTATGGATGTTCAGAGGGAGGAGGAGAACATGGATTTAAAAAAATCATTCCCATATTAAACCAGGCAATGTCTCAACAGCAACAGGCAAAAGGGTGATGGAGCCAAGCCGAGTCTCTCCAAGGCGCTGGAAAAGTGAAGGCAGAGGAGCAGGGGTGAAATGGCAAGAGGATGCCAGCAAAAGGAAGAAAAATCCTTCATCAAAAGGTAAGATTCTACTGATGTTGTGAGGCACAAAGGACCAGGCCCAGATGGTAAGGTTCAAGCTAACAGATTTACTGGTTCTGCCGAGTGGAGCCCTAAGTGCTCTCTGAGCTTGATTGTTTTTCTGCAGACATTTTATTACCAAACTAGATAAAATCATCAGTGCTATGATCATCAGGGAGCACTGATGTTACCTAGTTTGTTAATGAAACATCTGCAGAAAAACAAGCTCAGAGAGCACTGAGGACTCCACAATTCAACTCTGAACTACAAATATTATTTTGTATTGGTCCTGCAAAATTACAAGAATTTGCCCAACTGACCTCTGGACACTTGCAACTCATAGATAAGGTTCAACAGCCCTCAGGAGAGATTGGGCTTATTCTGCTTAAAAATGTGCAGTGATTCAAGGCTGATTCCCTGCTTTACACCTCCTCCTCCTGGCTCAGCCCTTCCTTCTCCTACAGATGTGTACATATATGGACAAAGTGTTCAATCAATACAGATCAGAAGATCCTAAGTTAATGGACACCGCCTCACCTGTGAAGATTCCTCAAGGGAGCAAAAGAATGGCATTTCTGACCACAGAATAGACAGTTACAGGGTTGATCACCTTGAGGTTGTAGAAAGAAGCAGATCAAATTAAGGGACTTACCGTGGGGTCTGTCCACAGGGAACACTTTGCACAGTCTTGACAAGGGGCTCCTGGAGAACGAGGATGCTGGCAGAAGTGGTCGTACCCATTAATGGCAGCTCGGCAGAGGTAGCACATCTGGGCCCCGCAGCGACAGGACATGCGGTTGCAGCCTTCCGATTTGATCAAGCCGGTGGCACATTTGTGGCATTTCCTAATGCGGGCTGCTGTCATCTTCTCTTCTCTGAAAAGCAATGGGCAAGAGTCAGGAAGGGGCCAGAAAGAGGATGAGCTGACTTCAGATGGACAATGGCTCATGCTCTGGCTGGCTGCAGTTTGAAAAGACCACCAGAAGCTAGGTGGGTCAAGAGGTTCACCTGCCTCCTGAAGATCATAGAAGCTACCCCAGTTGAACCAGGCACCTTTCAAGTATGAGGGGAGAGAAACTCTGAAAAACTCCCTTCAGTTCTGATTTGAAAGCCAGCATTGCAGAATTCACACAGATGGCACCATCTAACTTCTTAAAGCAACTATATCTTTTCCTGAGATCGCACAATTGTCCCAAGAAAAGCCCATTTGGTTAAAAGAGCTTCAGACAGGTAGAATGAGCATGCTCACGTGGGTCCCGGCGCTCTCCAGATGCTGTGCCACCACACCTCTCTCTACCATTACTCATGTTTGCTGATCGATACTGCAAATCTAGCTACACCTGGCTGTCAGGTGCAAACAAGCAAACCCTCACGTTCAGGGTTCCAACTAACTACTTTATTGGCTTCTGCCTATGATACAGGAATCTCCCCAGACTGGCAGCTTTCACCTGGAAAGTACTAGATAAGGCTTTAAGGCATTCAGGGAGGGTTCAATCTAGCCCTCTGGTGCTTATGTAGAGAGTCCAGGCTAATTCTGTGCTTGAGCCCTTCTCCCTGCAGGGACGGTTGCTCTCCAAAACTGGCAGAGAATTAGTTTATCACTCTTCTCCTTGGCCAAGACTTTCTCCCATGTGCATGGTGGTACAACCAAGGCAGGCTAGTTTGCCTTAATTAATTTGCCATATGATTGTTTGGCCAAAAAAAATGGCTAATATTTATTCTGCTAGATGACAGCTCTAAGGACTACAGGTTGAATATACATATAAATATACATTGAATATACATATACACAGGGAGAGACAGTTTTATTGTAGAACTTATCTTTTAGTTGAATGCCATTTCTACTTGTCAAGTGGAATTCTGCAATTGGAATCTCCTTACAGACGAGAACACAATACCACTAATGCTCTCTCAAGAGCAGTCAGCTCTTCAAGGTAGGTCAAATCAGGAAAGAGACTGAAACTATTGATATAGACTATAGTATCAGAATTTTGAAAGCTTGGTGGTGTTTACTCTTCCCTCCCTCTTCCACTCAAATGCAGTATTTCTCAGCCTTGGCAATCTCAAGAGGTGTGGACTTCAATTCCCAGAATTCCTCAGCCACTCTGGGAGTTAAGAGTCCACACCTCTTGAGGTTGCCAAGGTTGAGAAACATTGCTCTAATGAATTAGGAAGGAGCCAGTCTAAGCTTCTTTCTCAGGCTTCCTCCGTGTCCTGGGCTTAAGCATACTTTTGTTTATGCAGCTATCATCTCAGCTGAGTTTCTCCCAAGGTCATCTCCATGGTTCACGACACCAGCTTTCTTCCAATGGTGGGTGTCTTCTGACTAAAGCCATTGTTCTGGAGCAGAAGAGGGATGCTCCAGACCCTTTCTCTGAAACAAAGTCTTCTAGTGGGACCCAGGACACATGATTTCTCTGCATCTACTTTCCGGAACAGTCTTCCCCCTGAGATGGTCCGAACCTCACATTTCAAATACTTAAGAAAGGGGGTTAGTGGTGCCCAGAATGTACATTTTGGTGTTGGGAGTTGATTTTGAAATGCCTTGAAGACTGTATTAAGATTATTTTAATTGCATTTTGCTTTGTTCTATATTGATTTTTTAAAGTGGCTTTTTCATGTACAGTTTGTTCGCTGTCCCAAGTGACCTGTTTCAGGTGGGTGGCTGTACGCTTGGTTTAAAATAAATGGCTAAAATAATAATAAACTTAGGAAATCAAAAACCAATTAACTCTAAACGTTCATCACCAGTCAACATTCTGCAAGCTTAAATCTGGTGTCCAAGAGAACCGGTGAGGTTTGCTAAGACACAACTGAAGGTCCAGAAATTCAAGGGCAGGAAGACTGTGATTTCTGGCAGAGAGAAAACGCAGAGCTGCGGGGGCGAAAGCGACAGGGAAACAAAGCCCACTCAACAGTTTTAACTGAGCGAGGCTGCTTGTTGCTTAGTTACCAGGATGCTGCCAGAGAAGTTGGAGCTATTATGGTCTGCAAACACTAGATGTTTGGAAGGTAAGAAGAGCTTCACAATGTCCCCTTGCAAGTTAAAGTAGGCCACAAGCCACATGTTATCTTCTGCAGAAGTTGTGCCCCTGTGGATTTTTCTTTTTCTCCTTCCCCTTGTTTCTCGTGACAGATTCTCATGGCAATACTAAAAGAGACCATACAAAAGCTAAAAAGGAAACAAAAAAATCAAACCACCTCCTGGCCAGCAATCAAACCCAAATAAGCAGAGAGTAACACCAAGATTCATACCAGACCAACAACCAAGCAGTAAACAACACCCCTATCAAGGAACCACAACAATCCTATAGTAAACAACAGCCTAATCAAGGAAACACCAAGAACACCCCCATCGACACTGACAGGTTTATATACAAACTATTTGTATATAAACAGAGAGCAAATCCCACTCCCTTCTAGCTCTGATGATCAACTTGGGTCATGAAACATCTGCAAGAAAGCCACCAAGCTCAGAGAGCACCAAGGACCCCACAGTTCAACCCTGAGCTACAAGTATTCTCTTTTATTAATTCTGTTACCGTCTTGGGGTCCTTGATAGTCTCCCATAAATACAACAGGTCTGCTTAGATTCAATAGGATGGGTGGATCATGACTGTTGAAGCCATAGAGGAAAATTCATCAGATGCTAGTATTTCTAACGTGAATCTTCTCTTATTCCAAGCATTTGCAGACTGTTGATGTATGTAAGATAGTGGCTGAGTTCTCACATCACGCTCAGCCAGGCACGCACAACGGATGTTTCAGGACTGTATCTATCTCTAAACACTTGAGCAGCTCCTACCTTTGAGATACACCAGGTCAGAAAACCATCCCACAAGAACTACTGAACTTTATTGTTCTAGGGTGTAATTACACAAACTTGAAAGCCTGACAAGATTCTCCTTCCCTCCCACTCATACCAAAGAGGCAGAAGGTGGGGAAATTTTGAGTTTCTTTCTCACCCTTTCCCTTCCCCAGCTATGCTAATGGTTTTGTAATGACAACCACATGCTGTCTCCAAGGCTACTTTCCCCCTCCTCTATACTACAACTGTCAAAAACTGGCAACACAATTTCCCATAGTTGGAAGCAACAACCTTAAAAAAGTTTAAAAATAAAGACCCCCCCACCCATTCAACTCAGAAAGCTGTGAAACATCCTGTCTCTATTCAGGTTCAAGAAATGGTCCAGCCTCTTTGTATCAGAAGATCAGTCCGCTTTCTCTAAAAAAGCATTAAGCCACCACCAAGTGGTTTTTCATCCCTGCTGTAAGCCAGTTCTGATCACAGTTTGTGAAACCAGCCACATTGGTTGGGATTTGTTCTTACTACATCCTCTAGAAATGTTAAAAGGGCCACTCTGCAATCTCCTCTTTGCAAAACAATTGTTAGCAATCCTGGACTGCTGAGCATAGTGGGAAAAAGACAACAATGCTAGCCCCTCAGGAAACATATAAGCAAGCAGGGATTCTTCTCAATGATCGGGAAACATGACAATATAAATACTTTCACAAGATAACATGCAAATTCCTAGCATCGGGTGCAAACTCCACTCCCCTCTGTAATCAAAGCTGATGTGTCCTTAAACTTGTAGAGTACAGAAATAAGTTAAAATATAGTCATTACATTTAGCAGAACAAAAAAAGGAATGGTGTTTGCACATAGCCCTATGGAGTCTGCAAGGCCTCTGGAAAGTAGGAAGAGAATGGAAAGTCCTAGCTCAGCTCTACCAAAACTTCTAATTCTTTTTCTCGGCAACAGCCCACTGCCCGTCATCAGATCCTATCTATTTTAGGCCTTAGTAACTGTGGATACCTAGTTTCAAATATGAATAATTTATTTTTATTTATTAAATTTATATGCCGCCAAAATCAAAACAACTCTCGACGGCTTACAATATAAAACTAATCCATAATTGCTGGATCCTATTATTTTTACTATTGTATCATGGCACAAAAAGGTTCTTCCTCCCTTCTCACCAGTTTATCTTATGAGCATCCTACAATAAAGGAGTCTACAATGCTCAAAATTTTGCATTTTGCTCTCCAGACACTGATTAGAATGGAGATCTTGTACAGCAGCTGCAACTTTGAGTCTGGAAAATCGTCCTTCAAATAGTTTTTAGGGACTAAAGCATTTTGATTTGCCAATTAAGCTGCAGATTGGCCCTCTGTGCTGTGGTCTTCCTCTTTCAAATTCCTTTTTTGGTCACTACAGTTGTAACTTGGGCAAGCAATAACTCAGTGTGAGGCTAATCGTTCTGTTCTGCACTATTCCCATCTCGTCTTCCCAACAGGAAATCCTTAGCAAAACAGGAAGGTGGATTCGAAATCCAGCTGTGTTTCCTCTTCCTCTGGCTCAAACAGGAAGTCTCATTGTCTAAATTTCAGCTGGGCGCAGCAGTTAGCCAAAAGACATCACCTCTGTTAAAACGATACCTAACTGGATTCTTCCTTCCCCTCTTTTTCAGAAGAATAAAGCTGAAACCTTGGTGTATTAATAGATCTCTCTCTTGATAAATATATCACAGAAAAGAATTGTTATAGGTTGGGAGCTTTTTTTAAAAAAAGTATCTTTTCTTCATAATAATATCTTTTTTAAAAAAGATACTTTTTTAAAGAAAAGTATCTTTTCTTCATAATAATTCTTCATAATAATAATAATCTAAGTTCTTTGGTAAGACGTGAAGAACAAAGGACAGAACAAGAAGATGGGCATAAAAAAGGGGAAGCTCACTAATCCCCATTCCACTCCCTTTTGTTAGGATTCTTTTGACCACAGAAATCGAACAAGCAGAATTCTTTGTTTTTTTGATACTTTCAGAGCATTGACCCCAAATTTATAGGATCTCATATGTGTTCTATTGCAGTAGCTATGTTCTATTCACCTCTATGCATGTGATTTTTGCTCTCCTCTATGCTGTTTTGGAAATGTGCTCTAGCACCTTACAGAAAGCATCATGTTTTCAGAATGCCCATCCAGCAAATGGGGTGGGCTTCAAATATTTGTCTTTGATGACTCTTAGAGGGGGCACAAGGGCCCCCATGCTTCTTTTTGAGGAAAGAAGAAGGATGGGACTTTGATTTCTGCTACAGCTGGACAGGAAGACTCCCTCCTCTTATCTCCTCTGATCCCCTCCCTTCTTCCTTCCTTCCTTCTCATCCCCTCCACTTCCACCTTCCCCTTTTCCTTCCTATCTCCTCTACCTTCCTCTTTTCCTCCCTCCCTCCCTTCTTTCCTTTTTTCCTCCCTCCCTCCCTTCCCCTCCATCTAAACAACTTTGAATAAAGAAGCCAATTAATTGAGAAAAAAAGCACAATCTTTATTCCTAGGGAAATTTCAACAGGTCATGGAGATAGTAGGAATAGAACCAGGTTAGTTTATAGGGCAAAAAATCAGAAGTCTGGTAGCACAAATGTTTGTGCCTTTTCATAAAATGTGCTCATCGGAAAAGGTGCTATCAGACTCTTAATATTTTAAATTTTAGGAAACAAAACTCTTGTATTTAGGAGCAACATTTGCAGAACTGGCCCGAGTTAAAAACTGGGTGGGGTGGAGTTTTGTTTTCTTCTCTCCATCCCAGCACCAAAGATACTTACATAGAAGTTCTGTATTTTATGTCATCCTTTTCAGCCAGCTGTTCACAACTCAGGTTCATGTGCTCCTTCCACAGACCTTGGCATTTTCTGCACGTTTCCTGGAGGGTGAGGCAGAAACATTAAGCAAGGGGAACACACCAGAAGGTGTTTCTTTAAAAAACTGAAATCAATTAAAGCTTATCAGTCAGTGATGCTGCAAAGGATCCTGAACTAAGCAAAGGGGCTGGAATAGATGGCATCTAAGGTTCCTTCTAACTCCATGACTTTATGAAAGCAGCACTGGAGGATTTTATTTAAATTGGCTAGGCCAATGAGCAGTTGTATTATTACACAAACCCTTGAAGAAGCTTCATATGCAAGCTTCTGTTTTTCATACAGCAGAAAAATATTTGAGGTGAAACAATTGGACAATTATCACCCTGGTCTCAGCAATTCTTTCTACAATTCTATCAGTTTTTCCAAGTTATTTCAACTTCTGAACAAGGTACTTGAAGTAGCTCCTCTGAAATTTTTACCAAGATCTGGATAAACCCAGATGGGGGTAGTTTTTCAAAGAGGTAGATCTCTGGTGAAAGTACTCTATTATTAGAGGTGGTCCTTGAGATACATGGAGTCAATTGCAAAGGGGGTGACAGAAACCCCATCTTTGTTTATGTCTCATAGATATGTATTGCTCCCCTCTGAAATGCCTTGACCTATAGTTTAACAAATCAGAAAGCATGGAAAAGACACAGCATTGCGGTTCTGCTTCAGGTCTTTTCAAGAAGGTCCAGTATCACTGCTCCCTGTGTACCATGGTAGACACCCTGGTGATGGGCAGCAAAGCCACTTCCACAATTCCACCACCGTACAGCCTTGAAGCATCCAGTTCTGAAGTAAATTAGGCTGCAGGTTTTCAATTCAGGGTATTTTGCAGAAGGAACATGCATTTATTACAATTCGTTGAACACAAATACTGGAAGAGGGTGCAGAACATCCATGAACCATCTGAAGTTAGCAAGCCTACACAGAAATAAATTGATTCTGGATAAACTTACAGTTTCAAGGTTTCCATATATGGCTACCTAAGAGAGGTGAAAATGACACCATACCACGATAAACTACTAATTTTATCAACAGTTCCTTCCTCTTTGAACACATCACTTCCTTGGGGGGATGGAAATAATTCACATCATATATCCTGGCCATTTACACACATTGTGCCATGATTTAGTGCTCCCATTACCAAGTAAATCAAAAGCCATAAAGGACACGTGTATCCTTAGTTTTCATACAAGAGGGGATTAATATATATATATACACTTCCAGAAGGAGGATGTGGATTTATTCATAGGGTCTGCCTAAGTGATGGCTGAAAGGGAAGCAATAGCCAAGCTGTCAAGACATTGGGCGTGTTGGCCAGATGGTTGGCAGCTTGAGTTTGAGACCTCTTTTCTCTTTCCAACTTTGCTTCCAGCCAAAGTCAATAAGTATTTCTTTGCCCACCAGAGATTACAAGCAATCTATGCAATTCAACGTAGATATTCTGGAAGAGAGATCGCTGACATTGTTCTCTGAAGATGAACATCTCCTCCGGAACCTCAGAAGTAGGTCTTTCTTACTTTTATTAAAAGAGCCACCCATTCAACAGCTAACATTGCCACCTGGTGGTTCAGAGAATGCGAGACACAGCCCTTACTTCATCCCACCTAGCATCAGGCTGTATGCAGGGTGACAAAAGGATGAAGCATGTTGTCAACAGCTGCAGAGTGGAGGAAGAGATTGCCAAGCCACCCCTAATTGCTTTGGGAAAGTATAAATGTTGACATGAATCACAAAGCTGCTGAGTCTGGATAGTTTCCATCAGCAAGCAATCCAGGAGGATTATATACACTGCTCTTTGCAAAGCATCAATGATACAGTTGAGATTACCATGAAGCTCTAAGCAATGGAAAGAGCTGAACACTTTCATTGAACCAGAATCCTCAAGAGATTGCATATTTTTGCATAACATCTATAAATATACAATATACCTGATTAGGTTATTCACCCGGTGAAAGGATGCAGGCAACTTTTAAGTCCTCATATTTGCATGGCCAATCCCAACCGTGTCATAAAGAAAAGCTGCTTACAAAGGAAGCGTGGATGTCAAGCAAAATGCTTAACAAATGTGCATATTGTTGAAGATGCATATGTCTGAGTCTTTCTCTCTCTCATGTTGTTTTATATATACACATACACAGAACACACGTTTTGAAACCATGGCAGCCCAAAATTATAACTGGAAAAAAATGTGTTGCCAAATCATCTCTACTTACAGTCTAATCAAAACAATCCATTGCTGTATAAGCTCAAAAACAGATTCAGAAAGCAACAAGGAAAGTGGAAAAAAAAGAGTTTAAAAACTGAAACTATACTGAAAAATAAAGCTGGAGAAAGTACTGTAAAGGATTGGTGCCATTACAAAAAAGGCCTGTACCCCTCCAGCCATACATGGGAGTGAAGGAAAATATACTATAGTCCAGCAAAACTGGAGGGGACTAGACTGGGAAATGTTGACTTGTGGTTTTATAAAGGTCAAATCAGCATTTTGAACTGATGCCTACCAGATTTTTCAAGAACTACAATGAAAGATTTGTATCTTATAACAATAATGCATCTAATACAAATTTCTAAACTGTCTTTACAAGTAGCTCAAAGACTAATGTATCTTGTACATTTTCAAATTTGGGATAAGACGAAAGAGCCATGATCTCTAATGTGTCTATGAGTCAACTAATAAAAACAGCATAGTGCTTGACTGGCTCTGCTAACAGATATATGGATTAAAAGTCTCAGTTATGTCTTTACAAGAAAAAAAGGTATCTGGTTAGATAGGGAGGGAGGAAGGTATACCGCTGCAATAAATATAGTTCATGACCGTGAACTTTTAAAATAGCATAAACCAGTTTACTTTGGGGTCAGCAACTAAGCTGCTGTTTCATTCATCAGGGGCACATGCTGTTATTGCTAAGACACTATCAGCCTAGGCGATGTGAATCTTGTAACACTTGAAGATTTCCTGAACCAAAGTAACTAACATTAATTCAATACAAATGACAAATTCAACACCAAATGCCTAGACCTTCCACTGTTATGCCAATGGTGTGAACATAATTATCAGTGAATAGAGTTCATCTAAACTTGGCATCCAGAAAGCATTCAAGAACTTGCACTAGGAAATCCAAACTGCATAGAAAACCACACCGAATGCAAAGTAAAAATCATCTTTTCTTTATCTGAGAGTTTATTTTCTTCCACAATCAATTTCTTTTTGTCTCAATTTTTTTTCTGACCAGCTTGCAATGGAAAAATGAGGATTTCAAAAAATATTGTATATAGAAAAAAAACCCAAACTAAATTTTCATCCATTCCCATTACCAAATCAAATCTTGCTGACTAGTGTGGAAGAAAATACTGAAGTTCCAAGCTTTTTCCACATATGAAGGCCATAACCAAAGAGCACATTGTTTAAAATTGCATCTACAACTATCCTATCTTGAATACTTTGGCTCCTGGTGCCCACATCTTGGACCACCCTTCAGATGTGTAGATTTCAAGCCCCAGAACTCTTAGCAATGACCATAAGGACTGGCCTTTTGCTTTACTCTCTATTCCTCCTCTC
>JANHZU010003219.1:17921-30915 GCA_032468055.1 Acrochordus granulatus
GACAAGGTCTATGTGCAGACCAGAGTTTGGCTGTTTAGAAAGTCACTAGAAATACACAAATACGAGGAATGTCTATGTAGGTGACCGGAGTCTGGATTTAAATCAAACCAAACCTAGTAATTCTGCCTACTTCTTTCCCCCTTCCCTCCATCCATTTTCGGTGCCAACTTCCCCAAAGATTAAGGGCATCCTCAGGCCACCAAAACCGCAGACCCACCAGCACCTGGTATGGTTCTGGAGTCTCCCACCCATCCTGGGACATGAAAGAGCAGGTGGAAAGAGGTAAGCCTGGCCCCAGGAGGGCAATTTCACTCACATCCTGACAACTGCTGCTTCCGAAGGGCCTTTTTGGAAGTGTCTCCTGCATGCTTGCAAGTCTGAATAACCAATAGGGCGGAATAGGCTTAAGTTTTAAATTTAAATGTTTGGAACAGTGCCCTGCGGTAGAATTTGCCTCCCTGAGCTAACACGTGAACAGGCTCTGGGCCAGGGTGGAGATACCACATGTAACTCGTGTCAGCAGTTTCTGCTTGCAAACTGCTTCTGCAGCAGGAAATGGGAATCTTGTTGATTTGTACCCCAACTTTATTATCTTAAAGCGGTGAATACATTTAGCACACCTTCCTCCTCCTATTTTCCTCACAACAGCAACCCGGTGAGGTGACTTGGGTTGAGAGAGAGCCACTGGTCCAAGGTCACCAGCCGGCTTTCATGGCTAAGGTGGGATTAGAACTCACAACCTTCCAGTTCCTAGTCTGATACTTTAACCATTAGACCAAAGTGGAGCCACTCCCTCCATACAGAAATATACTCATCTGGGGATCAACAGCATCCCAAATCAAGGAAAAGAGGATTGTTTTGGCAAAACCCCACTCTCGACAGTAGTCATCACAGTTCTACCGGTAGTCCTCAACTTACAACCATACATTTAGCAACCATTCAAAGTTACAGTGGCACCGAAAAAAGTAACTTATGACCAGTCCTTGCACTTATGACTATCGCGATGTCCCCACCATCATGATTACCAGAAACATTGCAAACATTCGCCTCTGGCTTGGCAACAAAAATGCAGAGCTTGTGAAGAGCTCTGCGCAGAAGCCCACATTATTAGAGAGGAAAATACTTGGAACGGCTGCAAATTGAGGGCTGCAAAGCTAGAAATGCAGCCCAGTTGAAACCCGGGGGGAAAAATACAACTCTCCGCTCGTTAATGCCAACGCTGTGCTGCCTGGATAGCCAATCGAAGAGGCGGCTACATCTGTCTGGTATTTAGACAGATTCATAGCAAGCATATTTTTGTTTCCAAGGGTGATGTTTTCCCAGCTGACCTCTTGGCTTTGAAAAAGCCACACCAGTGTTCAGTTCCCACTGGCTCCGAGCACTTCTGACCTCACTCTCCAAAACTGCAGGCAGGCTTTAGGCTTGGTCAGGGCTGCGCATTCCATTAGCGTACTCCTTATGGAGGCACTGCTCTGTTTACATCAGTGGGCATCAGGGGAAAAAGCAAACAGTATCCTTTGATCTTTGATTTATGGCAGATTTGGGAACCGACCCAGGATGTACGTTGCTGGCAAGCCCCTATGGAGCAGCCCAAATGCTGCGGCAGGGTAGCTACCGAAGTCATGCCGGAAAGGTTGCAAGATAATATCACGGTGGCCACAGATCTGGAGCAATGCTACCCAGTTTCTTATGAACTCATTCCTTGTACAGGTAGTCCTCAACTTACAACTACAGTTGGGACTGGAAAATTTGTCATTACGTGAGACACGTGATCAGACTTGCAACTTTCCCTGCAAACTGGTTTCTCATCCTTGTGCTGAGATTTAAGCATCCCCAGTTTCACCAAGCATTCCTTCCCTTGGGAAGTGTGTTAAAATTAAGAATTTAATTGATTGACTTTTTTGCCTTGCTTATTTAATATATTATAATCTAACAAGGAACCATGTGATTGCCACTTTTTTTCAGGGAGCAGAACTGTTAGCTTTGATAAAAAATCCAAGAACTACCAATCCAGAGGCAAAACTCTGATGTTAGATTATGGATTGAACTTAAATGAACTTTTATTTCCATTATGGAATTCCATCAAGTTGTTGCATCAGGTTTTGCCAAACACCATCTTAAAATGGTGTTTTCAGAGACACCTCTGGGTCCCAGGTAGATGATAAACATTTTAAATAAAATAAATGCTGTCATCAACTTAGCCACAAAGGAGAACCACTGCAAACTGAAAAGTAACAGATTTTCTGATGGTGACCTGATCCTTAAAAAAGGCATTTTTATTAAATGTAGTCTTAAAAATGTAGTCCCTGCCTGCAAATATGGAAGAAAGCGAGTGGAGTGAAGATGAAAGCACCATCACTGGCCAAGAGAAAAGACTGGATTCCCTTACTGTTATTTTATTCCAGAAAAACAACCTTCACCTGGCCTTTGGCCGCTCTGTTAGAAAAAAACAAGTATGTAGTCCTAGGATGGCATCTTCTGCCAGCCATACATGACTATCTGTATGGCTGGTATGACTATCATTTGAAGCCTTTACCTTGTTAAGCATCCCACTTAAAGCTGCTCCTGCATGATTGATGGCTCAGTATCAGTCTAGCCATCATGGTGACATTTTAAAATTGCTCTTGGTAGGAGAACAGCAAGCAATCAAGTGCTCTAACAAAACCAAGCCGAAGGAAACAACGGAAATGGAATCTGTAGAAAAACCCATGTAAGAAACGGTTAAATCAAAGCTCTTGGTTTATCAAGCAACACCAGTATTTCGGAACACATTCTAAATACGGTCAACAGATTTCTCAATGTCCTGAAGGAACAATAGGTTTTCTTCAAAAATTGTTCCCATAAAAAAGAGTCACCATTCTAAAGATACCATTTGTCACCATCTGCTCCAAATGTGTACTGAAAAAGTTGCATCTGTTCTTCAATCCTGTCTTCCCTTAAGGGTGAAGAATATGCAGAAACATGAACCAGCAACAAAGGGACCCTCATTTTAGGCCACTTGAAGTTTTTAAGGTAAAAACTAACATTTTATTTTTGAGTGGACCATTATGCAGGAAGTGATGCCACATAACTTTGTTGCTTTTTATGATGCATTGCTTTGATTCATACTATTATACCACCAAGCTTGAGTTTGGCTTACTGTTTGGTCATTTTAAGTATTGTGGCTTGTAAACTGTGCTTTAGTGAGGCATGTAAGCTAAGCCACTGTAAACTTATTAATCATTCTTATAGATATATGTGAATTAGCTGCTATAAGGTTTGGAGGGCCAGTTTGAGATAATAACCAGGGCTACCTCATCTTGGACTGATTCTGAAAGCTCCTCAAATAATCCATGATCTTACAATCATGCATATTCAACCTTATCTCAAACAAAGTGCCTTGATACACTTTTCTTTCACTCAACCAGCTCTGTCCTTTAGTTCCTGTAGTGGGACTATCTACTTGTGTCTGGAGATGACATAAACTCCAAACTGCAGGATTGGCCCAATCCCTAATTCTCTCTCTCTCTCCACCCATCAAGACACCTCAACATGATGAGCTTCTAACTTCTTTAGAAGTTTTCAAGCACCCATCTCCCCCTCAGTATGACAAATTTCAAGCCCTTCCAGGGTTATCACTTCCTCTTCTACTCCACAGTATTAAGGGAAAGCTTCTTTCTTCCCCCTCTGAAGAAAGAGGTTAAGCAAGACAGCTTGACTTATTATGTGACCAAATTAGGAAACAAACAAAAAAGGGCTCTCCAAGATCATCACAAGACATTGTGGCCTGATTTTGACTTTTCTGATCTCAACTGCAGAAGGCTGAAACTGCTCACACAAGGCCCAGCACTGAGCATAACCATGGAGGTAAAGAGGCAGACTCAAAGCTGTCATACCAGATGTCTTACACATGCATCTAAAACCATCCTGGTATGACTGCAGGCCATGGGCAGATGCACTTGTGAGGGAACTAACAATGTCTTAACCGCTTGGCAACCACATCCCTATGAACTGCTTGAGAGGGATGGGCAGAGAAAGAGGAGAGACTGACTTGATCTGACTAGGCACTGTCTCAAAAAGGACTCTGCAGGGTTCTAATATGCTTAATAATCTTATCCATATGGGCTGTTCAAACTTACAAGTTATTACAACCTTGTCCTATCCTTTGCCCAAACCAAAAATGACATCACTCTAGTGAAGTAATTGAAGCTGTTCTCCTTCTGGAGCATAACAGCATTTTCTGCCTCAAGATAAGCACAACAGCAGCTTGATATAACTTGCTAATAATGCCCATCCTTTGAGAAGGTGCATCATTAGGATATTAAGCAAACCTACAGCATGCAAAGTGAAGTGGGCAGGGCTGGGCCAGCCTCTCTCACATAGCCTGGAACCTCACAGGGATGCTGGAGGAAAACCAGATGATTCTGCATCTCTTTGAAGATCAGATTATGGTGCTAAAAGGCAATCCTGTTAACAGTTATAAGTTCTCTAGGTTATACACATAGTAATGGAGCTCCAGGACCAACACAGCTGAATTAAATGTGTGCAAACCATGAAGAGGGTAGCAGGCTTGTCCAGTGTTGCTTTTTAACTCTAGGTTTCTACAGGGGCACTGGGAAATTATCATACCTGCCATGGCAGACTGTTGTAGGGAAGGGCTCAAAAGGAAAAGAAAAAGGAACCCTACATGCTATTAGGGTGTGCAATGAACCTAAGAAGTATATGAGTCAGGTAAGTCATCTCCAGTACCAGACTTTGCTCACTTTATTTGATTTTTATCCTGCCCTTATTTTTATTTTTTTGTAAATAACTCAAGGTAGCAAACATACCTAATACTTTTTCCTCCTATTTTCTTCATCACAACAACCCTATTAGGTGGGTTGAGCTGAGAGAGAGAGAAGGGGACTGGCCCAAAGCCACCCAGCCAGGCTTCATGCCTAAGGGGGACTAGGACTCATAGCCTCCTAGTTTCTAGACCAGCATTTTAACACTAGACCAAACTGGCTCTCAATGTCCTTTCTTGGGTGTAAAAGAGAAGGGCAACAGTTTGCTGTTGCATGCAAGTCAGGTTCACCCAGACACAGATTGCAAATTATTCTGATTGATTTAAAGAGAAATCTAAAATCTATAAAATCTAAAACCTTCCTTGCAAGGGAAGCATTGTGCTAACCTTAGCATTTTTCAGTGCTAACCTTAGCATTTTTATGGCTTGGTGTGGTACATAAGGTTTGGACTTTATGTGTGCTTTTATGACTTTTGTAATTATTTTATCTAATGCTCTTTGAACTGAGATTATACACTGTTTAATGGTCTTCACTGTTGTTCTTATAAACTTCTGCAGGCTGATTGTTCAGTAACAAGGGGGTATAAATCTGCCAATAAAAAAACAAACTCTACAGTAGTTTATATAGATGTCTGGACTTCAACTCCCAAAATTCCTGCTTGCTGGGAAATTCTGGGAATTGAAGTCCACACATCTTAAAGTTGCTAAGGTTGAGAAACACTGGTTTATAGTTCAGGCCCCAATCCCATGGCTGAAACGTTATAGAAAAATAGCCCAAAGCAGTATTCAACTTTAACTGGCCTGCAAACAGCCTCCAAGCAAAAATCTACCTGGGACCCTGATCCTCAAACCTTTTGCCATGAAATGAACAGGCCATAAGAAAGGATCACCACTTTGGACATCAGCCCTCCCAACCTGGGAACCTGAGTTTAGGAAAGCAGAAAGCCCAGCCATGACTTAAGCTTAGAAATGTAGGCCTTTGCTGAATAACAAGTCACTGGAGGTCAACCACAGTTTCCTGGTTTAACAAGCCCTGAAAAGCTCTAATGAAAAGACAGACAAATGGCTTGCCTCTTATGGATATATTTCCAAGTTGATAGGCAAAGAAGCAGAATCATCTTCTCACTGGATGGCTATATATGGAAGGAGAGTCAGGCAGAACCTCCCCTCTCAAAGTTTCACTTCCCAAACTTGCCCAATCTATTTTTATTCCAGGCTTAAGAATTCCTGTTTTTGGAGGTCTGGGATAGGTGAAAAGAAAAAGATTTTTTAAAAAAAAGGGAGGGGCAGAAAGAATCAAGATATCTTTTCTTCCTGAAAAGTCAGGCCCCAAATATGTGGAACTTCTCTGGCTGCTTTGGGAAGAACTCAAGTTATTCAACATTTCATGATGAAGCTACACAACTTAGATTTGAAAGAACTCTATTGTGAGAAAAAAGCTTGTTCCAGATAAACTGAAAAAAAGAGCTGATCTATATTTTCAGGATGTCTTTAAATTTTCTCCAATGGTCCTCTTTTGACAGGAGTAAAAAGATACACAGCCCTTTGCATTAAAAAGGCAAGTTATTCCCTAAACGGAACATCTGGAATATGGACAACATCTGATTAGCAAAGTTCCACTGCTCCCCGAGGAAGCAGTTTTGGATCTTTAAAATGGGCCGAGATGAATGCAAATTGCTTCCTTTCCAATCAAGATGCCCAGAAGGGACACACACAGGTCATTGGCCTTCAAGGATTTGCCAGGATGAATCCCCCAAGGAACAAGTTTCAGGAGAGAAAAATATGGGGTTTGAAGGTAACCTCTTTTGGGAAATACATTTCCCATTTTTGTTTTTAACTATCGTGTCCTCAAAAATGGTTACCATGCAGGTCCCATGATGCCGGCTGGCTCCAACTTTTGACAAATATGTCTGGAGGTTATTAGGTGGTGGAGGCTGTTCTACAGACACGGCAAGGGTGGGAACATTTCTTTTTGATATCTCCTCATATATTGTGAAGGAGGTGTCTTCTCATGACTAACTGGCAAGGCTTCAGGGATTTAGAAGGGTCCTTAACCCCAAATATGACATACTGGTCCTACAGCTGCTTGCCCATTTATCACACATGTCTCCCACATGGTTCACCTCCTGCCAGAAAGGTTGAATCCTTGGGTCTTGCATCTCACACAATCGGAGCCAAATTTTGCCAAAACCAAATACGGTTAGGCTGCTTGAAAAACAGAGTATCCTTGTAGAAAAACTAAGACTTTTACCTGCCAGTGATACCATATCTATCTATCTATCTCTCTTTATCTCTCTCAATCTATCTATCTGTAACCCACCTTTATAAATCAACATATTTAACACAACTTCCTCCTCCTATGCTGCATAAAATGCTAACTGTCATCACTCTTAGCATATTCTCCAGCTCCAAAGAAGAATTCCTCCAAAGAGATTTCATTTCAATTTTAAAACGCATGTTCTTAGAAAGAAGTCAGGCTCCAAACCATCAGGTACTGCCGATACTGGCTTTGCATATGCAATGTTTAAAAGAGAAAGGTTTCCTTCAAACCCACGTGAGAGAAGATAGGATTCATTCCTATGGGACTCAAATAAAACATACGGATGGAAGACTTCTGGTGAGATGGCAACGCAGGAAGCTGCACACACATGAGCTCCATCTGATCCTTTTAAAGCTAATTGAAAAACTTCTTTTATCAGTCTTGGGCAGGAGCTTTTTGACTGGATTTTAACGGAAGCGCACAGCGTCAGCATCAGCTGTGGTTTGACTGCGACAAGCTACTTCACTGCAGAAGTCCAACACGGCGACAACGAAATGGAGACTGACAACACGGAAAGCCCTGCAGGTTCTCAAAGCCTCCTCCAGAACAGAAGCATCTTTGTTCCGATTTCAAGTGGACAATAGCAACCTACGCTCAGGACACAAGCCTCAGGCCTGGTGAGAAGACCACAATTTCTGCCCCCGAGTCAGTCTTTTTCTCTTCCTTTCCTCACTGGTTAGACTTGAGCAGCACCAAGAATTCTGCTGTCCTTTTATGGTAGAAAAATGCCTGCCCAACCAGTGGAGCGGGGCGGGGAAGAGCCGAGAAGAGCCAACGCAGGCAAAAACTTCCTTTTTCCTGCGGCCTTGGCACAGAATCAGTGGAGCGTGTTTTCAGCTCCGCTGTTCAGAAGGGGAACTCCGCATCAGCACTGATCAGAAAATGGGGAGAGGAGAAAGGCAAAGCTCGGCAAAACAAATCCGAGCGGCTTCTCAGAGGGGGAGAGACGCGCTCTTTATGGGAAGGCAGCATGGGTCGTCCTTCCTGACGCCAAGTGGTCCCAATGAAAAGAAGGCCAAGGAGACACGAAGCGCTTGGGCCAAGTTCGTCTCCATCTCTCAACATCCATTCAAATACAGGGAGTCCTCGAGTTACGAGCATTATGCAGCCTGCCCATTATGGTCACAAGTTGCACTGGTCATAAAAGATGACTGACCCAACTTTACCACATTTTTGCAGCGGTTGTTAGGGCCCGACCATTGGAGCTCTGCAAGTCCCCTTTTTTTCAGGTAGGTCATAACTTCAAACGGTTGCTAAGCGACTGATGGTAGATGGAGGACTATCTGTACATTTTCCTTCCCACCATCAAAAAGTTCTTGCCCTAGGACACAGAGGCTGTCTAGCAGCACAAAACCAAAGGCATTATCAACCTTCGGGAGAGGTCACTAGCCATACTCTCTACCAAACAGAGATGATAATATCGCGTCAGCCCATAGAAGACCAAGCAGAAAAAATGCATCGGTTTCAGTTCAAATCATGCGCTTTGCTCTGTCGTCACGGGTTCCGGGCATGGGGCTGCAACATGATGAAAGGGCATTTAAAAATGTTGTAGGACAGAGAAAGGAAGAATGAAAATCAGGGTGCTCAACAGCTGGAAGAGAAACTGCAATACTAAAATTAAGCAATAATCCACACACTGCAAAGCTGAAGGAGGGGGCTGAATTTGACCACACACAAACACACACACAAGGCCATGGTCTAGATGGCTTTTCCAGTAGAGGAAAAGTTTTATACCACACAACAGCATGAAGAAATCTTCTCTGGTTCTGAAAAGAAAAATTCCAGTGCTTTGTTTCTGCTCAACCTTATTTGCAGAGAAAACATGGGCTGCATTATTTAGACTTGCGGGCTCCTTGGTGCTTTCTGCACTTGGTTGTTTTCTTATAGGCATGTCATGACCCAACTAGGTTAATTATCAGTGCTAGAAAAGAGTTGTAGCACGTAAGAAGGGAGCTCCCTTCCAGCACTGATGATGTTACCTAGTTGGGCGATGAAAGGTCTGCAAGAAAACAGCCAAGTTCAGAGAGCACCAAAGACCCCACAGTTCAACCCTGAGCTACAGATATTTTATTTTATTTAGAGTTGTAGGAAGAGGCAAGAGTTCAGGGCTGCTGTACACCATGGTAAATTGATCAACTTTACATAGAGATTATCTCACTTTTAAACTCTGACACCTTCAACTAAATGGAAAATGCCCAAAGCCACAGGGACAGATACTATAGCGCCAAATTAAAAAAATGCACATTCTTGGTCAAAATGTTCAAGCTGTAGCAGTCAACCAAGCTTTGTGAGAAATTTGTAAGATTTCTGGCCATGTGAATTTTGCCACATCTAGCTTCATTTAGTTTGTTAGTCATACCATTCCCTAACAAGATAACAGAGGCTTAATTATAATGATGATGGCAATTAGTCTCTTTTATTGTAGAAGGCTATTCTCAAGACTTGGTAATGGTGGGAAAATAGCATGGAAACTGGTCTAGAAAGAAAATAAGTAGGATACAGCTATTTGTAACTCAACTCAATCATCATTTTTT
Organism: Acrochordus granulatus; assembly: GCA_032468055.1. Lineage (NCBI taxonomy): Eukaryota > Metazoa > Chordata > Lepidosauria > Squamata > Acrochordidae > Acrochordus > Acrochordus granulatus. The sequence goes on from JANHZU010003219.1 coordinate 27,538, forward strand.
GAGTGGGTGGGGAACAATAGGGAAGAAATGTTAGCATTTTGAGACTTGTAGGTGCTAAAGAAGAGATGGCCAACTCTACATATATCTAGTGGAAATGAAGGTAGGTGAAAGGGAAGAATTACATTTCCAGTATTCTAAGCTTCTACCCAGCCTCCTTCCCCAGTCGCACAAAGGGATGGGATGTGCAAGCGTAGCTCTCTTTTATAGATGAATTATCACCATGGTAACAGTATCTTTCACCTTCTGGTCTACCAGCTTAGTGGAAACACTGCAGTGCCTTGTGCTGAGACTGCAAAAGAGAAAGGACTTTTTGGCCCATATAATGCACATGCTGGCACAGAAACTGCAGACATTGGTAAATTTACATAGTTTGTTGAGACAGACAAAACTCCATATGCTTGACCAGTACATGGCAATCAATCTGATGTGAGGAAGGGGAATGCGGGGATGATCGCTGCCAACAGACATACCCTCTAAGAAGGAAGAGAAAGGGGCTCTCCAGATTTACTACAGCTTTCAAGGAAGGAAAAGAAGACAAGACAACTCAGAATTCCCTGGAAAACGAGATCTACTGTCCTCAAAGGTCTTTGGAAGCAGAGAACTAGATTGTCCTACTGCAAGCTTCATGGCTGGGATTAAAAGCAAGAAATGTCATGCTATATTTATCACCAGCACATCGTACTGTACTAAATGGTAAGCAACGCTGTGAAAAGAGACTCATAACAAGGAGACAACTGAGACAAGTCTGTAAAGAAAGCCCTTTAGGCATAGATAAATGTTCTCTTTGGTTAAGATGATTAAGAAGGGGTGGCCTATCCACTATTTATCTTCCCAAGTGCTGGGAATTAAAGAATGCAGCACATGTTCACATTTCACAGGCCAAGTACAGGTAGTCCTTAACTTATGACCCGAATAGAGCTTGCCCATTATGGCCCTACATCATGATGGGACCCATTTTATAACCTTTTCTGCAGTGGACATTAAGCAAATGCTGCAGTTGTAAAGCGAAATCTATGGGTCATTTTTGCCAAAAAACAGAAGTAAATGCCAATGTTTGGCAAAAACGTCATAAAACGCAATCATGTGACTGTGGGATGCTGCAAATGGCATAAATGTAATGCTAAATGACTGGTTTTAAGTTGAGGACTATCTGAACTGCAAGCCATCTGGACTATAAGAACCATATTTTGGCCTTTGAACGACACCCTCTGAAAATCTACAAATGGGACTACGACAAAAGTAAATTCAAGATTCATGGATATTTAAAAATACTCAATATTACTCTTTGATCATTTAACGATTCTTCTGTCATATTTAAAAGTTGTCACTTGCTGAGAGGGTTTAGTGATCTCAAGAGGCCATACACAAGATTTTTGGATGTCATGTACTAGCTTCTCTCACACTTTTCCTCTCTAGATACGTTGTTATTGCAACTCATTATCCCAAAATGCCAGCCTGGTCTTTAGAACAGTAAAATCTTATTTCTGGAAGTTGCAAAGTTGAAGAAGGTTAATCTAGCGCCACTCCCAATTGGCAAATTCTTTGAAAGCACCTTTTGATTCTCAGAGTGTCACAGCCACTCCCAAAGTGGGTTAGTATTCAGCCATACCCATTAACATTATTGATGCAATGCACAAAAATGTGCTTGAAGGACACAAGGCTTGGCACAAGCTCATGCTTTCGACTCCAAGAAGTCATTCATGGACAGAGCTGCCCATTAAACAGCTGAATTTCAGAGCAAGCTTGAACATTTGTGTTTGATGAATTACAATTTCCCCAGGTACTACAGGGAGAGAAATTAATGGGACCTTCTAATGGAAGAGTTGGCAATGTACCTTTCAGATACAGGGAAACTAGCTCCAGATGGATCGCCCTTCTTTAATCCTAAAGAGACCTCAGGGCTTAGCATGCCACATCCAAGGAGTATTTGCTGTTAAGTGGAGAGCTCCATGGCTGTGGACCACCACCTCCAATTTCTCCAGGAAGCCCATGATCAACACTGGATACGCCACAACTTCCTCAGCAGAGCCACTTTTCATAACTGTTGATTAATCTTAGTGCCTCCCCAACTGACACTGACAACAATATCCTTTATAATTGCAATCTGAGGTTCCAAGACATTTCTAAATGGAGAAATTCTGCCTTTTCTCCCCCCAAATGTCCTGAAATCTTTTGGAACCTTAGACACATACTTCAGAAATCATTCCTTGATTAACAAATAGGAGGGAAGATTCAACATATATTTGTTCAGAAGCAAAGCATTCTTATGGAGGTTACTTTGAAGTACTAGGCAGAGAATGAAGGCTGCCCAAAACTGGAAAGAGAGGGGTTCATGAGAAGAGATCTGAGATTCATACACATCTTCTTCCTCTTTTTTCTTGATATGGCTGTCAGGCTGAAAACATCTGCCTTCATGGGATGAATACTAGGGAGCTTTAATTACATCCAAGTTGTGAACACTGATTACAATATAGTTGGAGCCACTCAGAGTCATAACCCAAGACTTGATCCTTTTCTGAAACTCCTTGTTTAAGATAACCAGTTTGTTAGATGCCAAAATAAACCATGGATCATTTAAAACGGGAATGGGTGCTACACTATAACCTATATTGGATCTGAAACAAAATAAATGAGTGGTAATGATTCTGCCCAGAACTAGCTTTCAAGACACTCAAAATTTTATTAAAATCAGAATCCCTCTGAAGACAACAGTTACATTCTGGGATATCCTGGAAGCTGAGATTCAACAGAAACATTTATCAGTTTTAGTACTATTTCTTACACCACATAAGTTCAGAGGTTTTCCTCTCCCTTCAAAGTCTACTAATAAAGTAGCCTGATTTTCTACCTTAGACTCAAATCAGAGAGAGGTAGGTTCAAATCCTGAAGACAGTTCAACACATAGCTTTTTAGTAAATTGATTTCTCTGGATTAATCAGCAGAACTCTTTTAGAACAAGGGTGAAGTTATACCATACGACAGATAATTAAACAAAAAGCCTTAAAGTGCTGGTGACAAGTGATTTATTCCATCTCTGAAGTAGAAGACTGCATAGAATTAATCCTGACCACAGATTAACCAATGTTGCCATCTAGTGGCTTTCAGTCCTAAGGAGACTTCACACGTTTGCCCACTTTTCAATCGATGAGATAGACCCATTAAATGCAAAAAGCTTTCACTGAGCAAACCCTTTTCCAGAGCTAAAAATAATCCCCACTCCTGGGCTAGCTTGCAATCTCTTGTCACTTTTTGGGGCAAGTCAACAGAAGAATACAAACTTCTATGGATTCCCAAGTTTAGATCTTTTAAAGTCAGCTTTCATTAAATGAAAGCTTTGATAATAAGCTTTGCTCAATAAACACAGTAATCCGAGATTAC
>JANHZU010003219.1:72047-84958 GCA_032468055.1 Acrochordus granulatus
TCCTCAAGTTATGACAACTGGGACTGGAATTTCTGTTGCTAAGCAAGGTAGTTGAGTTCTGGATGATTTTATGACCTTTTTGCCACAGTTATTAAGTAAATTACTGAAGTTCTTAAGTGAATTACACGGTCGTTAAGCAAATCTTGCTTTCCCCACTGACTTTGCTTGCTGGAAGCTGGCTGAGAAGGTTGCAAATGCTGATCATATGACCCCAGGATGCTGCCACCATCGTAAATACATGCCAGTTGCCAAATGCCTGAATTCTGATCATGTGACTGCAGGGATGCTGCGACACATATATGTTAAAGGACTGGTTTTAAATTACATTTTTCATGCTGTTACAACTTTGAATAGTCACTAAATAAATGGTTGTAAGATGAGGACCACCCATATCAGATTCACCAGATTCTAACTTAGACCAGAAGCACATCATCAGCTTTCTTCTACAGTTAGGCCTGACAGGAACAGTATGCATTTTACTGCTTGCAGATGAATTCCAGAGCCTTTTCACTCAAGCTGCATTTACATACCTCAAATATTTCTTCCCTTGATACTTCGATGCGACAGTGGCCAGCTTGGGGTTGCTGGAGGGAGAGTTCATGTCGGAGGACTTTGAGCTTCTGCACCAAGTCACGTTCATATCTCTGAGCAGGCAGTTCCTCACTGTCTTCCAGTGACCCTTCATTTGGTCCTTGCAGAGGCTGGTTGGGTTCTTTTAGTTGGCATTGGTGACTTAAGTGGGGAAAGAAGAGAAGACAATACATCACTTGCAGAAACAGGAAAGGAAGAATGAGGCAATGGTAATGTGTGTGTCTTTGTGTATCTATTTAAAAGATTTGTATGATTGCTGCTTTACAAACATAACTCTGGGTGGCTTACAACAACAATAAAACCCTCACTTCTAAAAGCCATACATTTTAACCCAAGCCAGAGCTTGAACCATCCCTTTGAGATGCCTCACAACCAACTCCAAGACATATTCATTCCACCCCAGAGCTGGGTGGAAAAAGGCAGGTTTGATGGTCTTCCAAAAGGCCAACAGGATATAGACCTGCCAGATCGCCAGAGGGAAAGTGTGTTATATGATAGAAGCAGACATAAAAAAGACACACTTTCGAGGTCCCACTTCCAGGTAACATTTCAGGGAAGGGACCTGGAGTGTGCTTATCCTATCCAATCTGATAGAACAGGTGATAACTAGTGTTCACATGAAGATGATGGTGGGGAGATTAATTTCTTAACAGCATCAGTTCACTAAAGACAATCAGACAGATTTTTTTATTTCTTTCAAGCAACATGGTGCTTTCTAAATGGCTGTCTCTGCAATTCCCTACCAGGGTAACCACATTAAAGAATTACACAACAGTGATGATCCAAACGTCTAATAAACTTGGGATGACAAGAACATACTTCATAGGGGAAGCTGTTATCACCTGTAACAGCAGGTCTCATGTCGCAGGTGGTACCTTTTAAAAGGTAATTAATTTATTCTGGAATAAGACTGACTCACATAGCAGCTTTCAAAATGGGAACAACCTGTTGTAAAAAGATTTCAACGTGCCTTCCAGGTTATTCATGGTTCAACATTTGCTTAATGGAATGTTTTTAGGGCTCCCAGAAGATACTGAAATGATACTTCCTTATGCACCCTACTGCTTCACTAGCTCCATATATATTTATGGGATCTTGACAGGACTAGCTTGGATTCTCAGCCTCAAAATTAAACAGCAACTTATGGGTGACATACTTCATGATGTGATGCAGTCTTGGGTCTGTGAACTGTGTGGTTCTGTTATTATGATCTACAAAATATATTCTTCCTGAAACTGTACTTCTAACCTCCCAGCCTGGAGGCAGAGGTCCAAGTTCATCACAATTCACACTATTAAGGTCTCTGCAAAAATAAAAATAAAAATGGAAGAGGAACAAGGTTTAACTCAGTGCCAACATTATTCTAAATTATTCAAACATGTCTACAGAAACGAGATGTATTTTAAAATCTCCAAATCTTAGGGTTCTAAAGCACTGGAAAGCTTCTATAGAGATGGAGTTATTTTCTTGCAATTTAACTTCTTGCAAAAATCTAAATGAACTCAAAACCAGCAAATCTACCTACCTTGGTATCCTGGGATCATGCCAGGTGCTAACCCCAGTTTGTGTATGCAAAAAGTAAACTTGTCCCTGTACTGTTGTCCTTTGCTCTAAAGAGATAGAAGAGGGAAAAATAGGCTAATAGAAAAAATGTCCAAATCTCTTGCAAAATCTTGTGACTAAAGGCAGACTCCATAAAACTGAGCTAAAGCTCAAAGTGGTAATTTGTTCCCCTTACCTTTGTATGACAGGTTGTCACTATTAGGACAAGAGACTAGTAACACCAAGTTGTATATTGCAGTTTCCTTATTTTTATTTAGCACCTTTTCAGAAAACTGCTTCATTGGAGCAATATATGCCGTGTTTCTTTTGTGCATTATATTGAGCAGCTGTTTTAGGAGCTGTAAAAGATTTGCGTGGTTTCCTCCCAACTATCATGACAATCTGGTTTTAATATTTCCTTGCCAACAGACCATGTGAACTGTCCAGCTACAAAATGCTGATATATTTATTTGAGAAACACAACACTGACAGTGTTAACCTATCATCTGGCCAGCACCAGGAAAACTCTACAACCTCTCCTGCCTCTTAAACAAAAGCCAATCACACATCAATAAATACAAACATTTCAAGAGTAAAACTTAGAGCTATAACTCCAAAATGAAAAATCCAATACAAGAGAAGTCCACAAAATGAGGCTGTGCCACTTCTGAGTGCATAACAAGACATACATGCCTCTCCCCAGTACCCCATCACTTTATTTATTGAGCTTAGATGCCTCCTCACTATCTGAAGCAACACTGGGAGGCTTACAATGTAATAAAAATATAAGAACCATTTATAAATATAAAAATAGTTTAACCATTTGATCTTGCCTCACATTTACCAGAATAGGAACAGGCAGCAACCCAATCCAAACTCACCATAGCCTTCAGGCAGGTCCGGTGATGGTGACTGATGGCCATGAGGCCTATTTTGGGGAGTCTGGACATGGCTTCTTACATCAGGACCCCGCAATCGCTGGACCTGCAAAGTCTGATCCTGGCCCGGGGTTTCCACAAACCTACAGTTCCCTCCACCAGCAGCCCCTGTGCTGTCTGTATATGGGGCTGGCTCTTCCATGTAGCAGCTCAGGGGCCTCCCAGGTCCTGAGTCTTCATAAACCGTTCTGAAAGGAGGGAAGCTCATTCAGTGAATAAATTTTCACAGAACATACAAACCTTGGAAGAAAACACAAATCTTGGAAGTACAGTATTCTCTTTAGGGAAATGGGCCTAGCCTTTCCCAGAAGATCTCTTTCTTAAGGCAAGGGCCATGAACCATGAAAAAATGTCTTGAAACACAAAACTTATCTGATTCACAACTGCAAGAATTTGGGGGAGGGAGTAAATACATGCACCAAAGACTAAATCTACATTTATTTCTTATATGACCAGACTTCCCCTAGTGAATCACTTAATTATGAAAAATGCTAGGGGAAGTTATCTCACTTTTCAGCCCTCTTTTTCCATCTATGTATATTCTCATTAATCCAGGTTATGTCTTGTAGCAAAATTGCAAAAAAAAATTTTTTTTGCAAACTTTCTTAAAAAGACAACTGGACTTTTAATTTTAGATGTTATAGAGAAGCATTTCAACTCCCATCCAGGAGATTTCCTCAGTCTCATACGAAAAGAGGAAAAATGGTAAGAAATATATATACATATATTTTCTTTGCTATAAATGCTTTTTGGTCCAATAACTAAATCTTTTATTCTGATTTTTAAACTGATTAAAAGACAGGATACCTACCCTTCATTCTCCAAGAGCCCTCTGCAGTCTACCACAGACCCTCCTGTGCCTATTCTGTCTCGTGTCTGTAGGCTGACTAGATTGAGAAAAAGGAAAACAAAAATCCAAAGCTTCAGTTTGCAAAGAAAGTACAGCAATTAAAATTCAAGAATATCCTAGGGAATGGTTTATTTTGATGTGGCAAGCATTTGTACACTTTTTTTTTATATTCTCAAGTATTTGGCCATGATCCACATGCAGAGTTCCTTCCTACAAAGGCAAGTCTGAATACTTTGCTGGGACAGCTTGTGTCTTAAGAGACAGTGCATTTTCATATTCTAGTAATTCAATCAATTTTTAATTACCAAAAGGGAAAAAAGAATAGAGTAAGTGTTCTATTTGAAATGCATCCTTAGTACTTCAGAAATTAGGTCTACTATCAAAGAAAAACAAAAAAGCACACACTGTACAATAATTTAGACTGAAGTCTTTCTAATACTTTGGCTAAAAGTCTTCCATATTAACATGTACAGTAATTGCAAAATTATCTTTTTCCTCACAAGAGCAAGGACAGCAAATTTGTCACACTAGGTGGCACTCTAAAATGGAAGACTTTTTTTACCATCTCAGTCATACTAATCTTTGGTAAGGTATTCTGCTTGTATTAACTCTTCCTCATTTATTTGCTGCAATATACTGTATGTATACATCCACTAGACTAGATATATTTCAGGGGCTGATCAAAAAAATATTGGGGAGGAAGGGGGCCCAAAGATGAAATCATCATAATAATTTCTTTGTGACGAACATTGTATAGGAAATATACTTTTTTCTGGTAACTTTTAAAACTTCCCAATGACAAACCTTGGAAGTTTGTTGAGAAAGAAATAAGCATTTCAGAGAGGTTTGATTGTACCATGAAGCTAATTAAAAGAATACAGGTAATCCTCATTTAATGACTGCCTCATTTAGCAACAATTCAGTTGCAACAGTGATGAAAAGTAACTTTGCAACCAATCCTCGCATTTATAACCTTCAGAGGTCTGTAAAGTGAAAGAAAGCCAAAGTGAATTTGTAAGTAGAGTCATTGTTTCACTTAGCGACCACTTCACCTAATGACCAAGTTACCAATTCCAACTTTGGTCACTAAATGAGGACGGCCTGTAAGCTTCCACATCTGGAAATAATTTTAGAACTATAGCAATGTTAATGGAGAAATACAACCTGAGGTATCATTTAATATTCCCAACCTTGTACCCTTTCTATATATATTTGATTACAATTCCTAAAATTCCCAACAAAGCTGCTAAGTGCAAGATCTCAGTGGCTGGAGCAAGATCTCCAGCTCCTCAGGATAATCTGTTTCATTTTTTAATAGCTCTTATCAAGTGTTTCCTATTATGGAACCTGGCTCCAAGAAGGATCCCTAAAAATCTGTAAAATACATTTTGAAATTCATTTTCAAAATGAACTATCATGATTTCCTGGTATAATATGTGGATTAGAAGAAATTTAATCCTTTGTGCATGCCTACCAATTTTTAGATTTTGCTTATGCTTATGCAATTTATCTACTTCCCAATCCTCATGGACTGCAGGCAATTTAAAGATACTAAATAGCAGTAATGAAACTTGAACAAAAGTGGAACAAGTAATATTAACTAATCAATAAAATATACACATCTATAAGCATTATTATAGTTCTTAGTCCCTAGAAGCCTTTGCAGAAAAAAGTTTTCAGGTAAAATGCATGCATTTTATGGAAAAGTACATGTTAAGACATGTTTTTTTAAAAAACACAACTGATGCAAAAATAATACAGAACAGATTTATAAATAAATGCACACAAAATTAAGAAAGGAGAAAGCAAGACTGGTCTGCCTAATTTCCTCCCATTACGTTGCAATAAACAATCATGAAAGCTGAATGAAGAATTCAATATGTACAGTCTCCAGATATTCTGTGATTTGAGTGCCTCCATTATATGCAGAGCTGAACACAGCAGCTATATTTTTGTTATCTGTGCAGACAGAAGTGTCTTCTTACCAACTATCTGGCCTCGTACTGCATCAGTGTCAGTGGGATTTAGTTTGCATAGATCCAAACGCTGGTCTGAAATGAATAACAAGAAGGAAAAATTCATCCAGAATGTACACAACTGGGAAACAGTGTTCAGAACATAGATACAAAATATTGCCCAACACAGAAAATATGTGTTAAGAAAGGCATGCTTACATCCCGTATCTTTTAGCCTACTGATGGCGTTAGAAAGAAGTCGGACGCATCCCAGGAAGCCAGCTCCCTGTTTTTTGTGAATTTTCTTATGGTTCCAGACACTGATGGTGATAGAATCTGATTTTCCAACGTATCTAAAATAATCAGTTTAAGGATGATATTTAACCAAGGTTCATTCTCTGCTGCAGTAAACTTTCCCATTTGTGAATAATGAACTCATTTTAATAATGCTTTGGTTACACTACATCTTTATTAAATAAGAGAAATGCGTAATTAATCATTAGATTACTGTAATTTTGCACAGCATGTTAAATAGATAATGCGTGAACATTTGTTAATTGCACACAACTTATAAACTACAGAGTATAGAGCTCATTAGACTATGGAAAAGACTTTTTCCTTAAAACTGGAGTTACTCCATCAATGCACATTTTTGTACTATTATTACATAGGGCAAGAAACAGTTTTTATTCCTAACAACCAAAAAGTTATTAAAGTATTTCCATAAAGTGATACAAGCTTCAATTTTTGAAACTCAGAAGTCAGTCAAGATGCAATGTTTTAAACTGAGTGGTTTTCAAAAGTCCATTAAGACACAGTAACTTGGGCACACCTAAAATAATGGAGTCTAGCCAATATCTCAACTCAAAAAATTATGCACATTATACAACAATATTCTCTAACCAAACAGACTAATAAGGAGTGCGCATTGCCTCAATACTACTTTGAATCAGCAATGCTGATCTTAGATGACCAGTTGTATGAGAGAACTGGAAAGAATTGTTATTTTATGGGATCATTCTGAAACCATTTTATTTGATTTGATAAAGTCTTCTGCTTGCTTTTATTGTATTATTTGTCTTTTACTGTAACTTATCTTGGAACCTTGGTATCAAGGTTGTTAATACATCATATAAATAAAGAAGAGGTAAGAAACAAGGATTGCATCTTGGAACCCCTTGCTGAGAAGGCAACTTACAAATCATAATGCTGGTTCCATTTGGGATCTAAGGTGTTCTTCACAGTGTCAGTGGAGTGACACTGACCAGACCCATCCACCACAATCTTTGCAAAGGGATCAGGAAGCCCTGCAAAAACAAAGGAAGTCCTGTCATTACAAAGACCAATTAAACTAGTAGATGTCTGCTGAACAGCAGGATTTAACAATTGCTCTCTTTGTAATTGTGAGAAGAAATGTTAAACAGTTGCTAGGAATACAGAGTATTTTCTTTCTGGGAAAGATTTTTTCACTTTGAAAAAGGTACAGCAGGGTATACAAATATGGAATATGAGCTGAATATGATTAATCAGACCTCTTTTTGTAGCCTTCTGGCTTAAGGCCTTTATTTCAGTCCTTGAGCTCCCCCCAAGACCCCAAAACTAGAGCAACATTAGATACAGTCTAGCTCAATAAGCCTTGGGTGGTCCTTGAGTTAAAAGTTGCATGCCTCTGGAGAAGAACAAGAATTCTCGTGAAGTTCAACCAGTCACTAATTCCATGGCATGGTCTTTTTTTAAAGTCTACTGAAGTTCTTAAAAATGCAACTAAGCCTTTTTTCAAATTTCTAATATATGATTTTTCACGTCATCACACCAGGCCTGTCTGTGAAAAGAACCTCCATGTCTGTTAATGTGACAGTGATTCCCAAGTTAATTCACTGTGACTTGATATTGCCATCTCATGAAGGCAGGCATTTATCAGGAGTTATAGTGCCTTTCCCAATTTAGAAGGAAGAGAGTGAGCATGAACAGCAGTATATTTGCTCACAGTCACCAGAATCAAGCATTAAGTATCTTGCAGCAAAAAAGAGCACAATTTGCTGCTTCATGGTCTGGTGAACAAAAATTTCAAACAGTTATGCTTCCGACTCTCAAAAATCTTTCCTTAAATGCCCTCAGCAGAAACATGCAAGAAAAGGACTAGCATAAGTTTAATAGCTTTAAATATGCACAAGGGATGGGATGGGAAGGTAAGAAAAAGTATACAGACATTTCCAGTTACTTACTGAAGAAATCTTTCTTTGCAAGATTCTTGGCACAAAGAACTGCAAAAGAAAAAAGAAAAAGATTAGCAGATTCCACTCATATTTCAGGATAAACAACTGAATTTCTCTTACACACCCCAGGCACAATTTATTAAAAGCTAAGAAAAGAATACAACTGGATTAACAAATAGTAGCATTGCAATTGATTATTTTCATGAACTGCATAGCACATAGTTTCCCAAACCTGAGCACTTACCTACTGATTCATTTATATGGAAAAACCATGAAAGTGTATTTGTTGTATTAGGAATTTTTTTTAATGGGCCATTTCTAGGATTTTAAAAATTCAGACAAGATTTGGCTTGTGTATTTGAATTAAAACCTAAGTGAATTTCAAGCATTCCCCAGCTAGCTTTATAGTGTCTTACTATAATTTTTAAAAAAGTATTCCTCCAGAAAAAAGACCTGACATTTAGTACTATCATATTGTACTAGCACATCATTCTTGACACAAAATGATGCTTTTGATCAGTAAAAGCAGCACACAATAATGTTGCAGTCCACAGCAGAAAAGGCAAACTCAAAGTTCAACTGGTTACCTTTCAATAAAAATATTATGAAATACTGAAGTTATGAGACTGATTGAAAAGCATTCATGTGGAACAGTTGTCAAGAGCATAATTTTCTTTATTCATAATCCTACTGTGAGTAATGTTACAGAAGTAACCATGTAGTACACCATCCCTCCCAGCCTCTTCCTTGGCTTCCTAATTATAAGGAATGCAAACTAGAATTAACTACAATTCTATGTTCAATCTCAATCTAGGTCTAACTTCTGTCTATTCCATAAATCAACAATTTAAAAGCATATTTTACAGTTACTGTATTCAAGACATCTCTGACTTGAAACACTTCCAGCTTATAACAAAGTAGAACTATGCCACATTTGGTAATTACAATTATATAAAATAGCTATGAAGAAAGGAAGCATCAATTCCTTTCAAAAAAAGATGCATTTTTTGCATAATAAATAGCAATCTTTCACCATTACTTAAAGGGTTGAAGGAAGACTCACAGTGGGGAGAGTGTGGTAAAACTCAAAACATAAAAACATAAAACACATGTAAAAATCTTAAGCTCTCCTTCCTATCTCCAGGAGAAAAATCTCCCCGCCTTTGGAAAACTAACTTGCCAGGAAGGTTTACCTATCATTATACACCAACATTTTCTTAAAGTGTTCAAATATATTTTTTGAAACAATTCTAAAATAACTGTATCATATGATGATAATGTGCAAACAAATTAGTATCACATCTGAGCAACCACATGGATTGTCTCCAGGGGGATCATCCTTCAACTTCTAGACTGTCTATAAAAGTACCTCTCTATATCAACAATGTATATATCATCAATAGCCTTAAAACATATATCCTTTGCTGATACAAACATGCAATATAATACAATACAGTACTTTATCTATGTGCTTCTAAAAATCACTCTCATGCTAGAAATTAATGACAAATAACTTTTGATTTCTAGCATATATTCATGATAGGAAGTTCAGAGGGTTGTACTTATGCACGCATGAGCAAGCACTTTGATAAAAACATAAAAAACATTTTGAAAGATAAGACCAAAGGTTTGTTTAATCAGAAAATCCATTTGAGTACTGCTCTGTCAAATATACCCACTAGCTGCCAACATATAGCCTTTAAAACTGTACCTTGACCATGCTGGGTTCATTTATATAACAAAATCAATACTAAAAGCCAAAACAAGTCACGCTTTCGAGACTAGATCAGTGTGACAATAGATTTTTAGTTTTATCTGAATTATCCACAGTATCTTCTCCATTTTTAAGAAAAACATTGATTCCTTGAAATGTATAGTTACATGAAGAAAGAAAAAGACAAGCTGAATAATTAAAGCTCTGCCACATGTTTGAAAGAGAATTTTAGTCAAAAGAACGTATAGCTGAAATAAATGGTTCTCTTTCCTGCTTCACATTCAGTTCCCTTATACTTTTTTCCCCTCAATTGAGACTACTTTTGCAATCAGGGTTTAGTTGTGAGGACAAAATGAATTTGACAGGCTAAGACACTGGGCCAAATCCAACAAAGTGAAATGTAACAGATATTAAAAGTTCTGCATTTAGATAGCAACAAAAAAAGGCATAAGAAGATGTTGTTTGGCTTGGCAGTGGTACGTATGAGAAGATATAGGTGTCCTAGCTAGTCACAAGCTGAATGTCAGCCAGCAGTGCAATAGGATTGCAAAATAAGTTAAAGCCATCTTAAGCTGCTTTAACAGAGGCAAGCATTCAGATTGTGTTAATAGTTCCATTCTGTAACAGAGGGCTAGGCTACAACTGGGGAACTGTGTTCCACTCTGGATGAAACTGTTTTAAGAAAAAGACTGAATGTGTAGGAACACTCTTAGATGGATGGGTAGGATAACAAAGGTTTAGAATCTAAATATTATGAAGAACCACTGCAAGAGCTGGATATATTCAGCATGGGGAAGATTAAAAAGGTAAAGGTTTCCCTGCCAGTCATAACCAACTCTAGGGTGTGGTGCTCATCTCCATTTCCAAGCTGAAGAGCCAGCATTCATCCGAGGACACTTCCGTGGTCATGTGGCCAGCATGACTAGACACCAAAGGTGCACAGATGCTGTTACCTTTCCCACTGAAATAGGCAGTACATATTTATCAATTTGCATGCTTTTGAACTGCTAGGCTAGCAGGAGCTGAGGCAAACAACAGGAGCTCACACTGTTGCACGGGAACGCAAGGTCTTGAACTCAGGCTACCAACCTTCTAGCTGTCAAGATGAGCGTTTCAGCTGCTCGTGCCACCACACCTCCTTTTAAAGGCTGACAGAATAAAGTTCTGTAGATGATCCATTCACCTTCACTGGAGACATTTAGCAGAGGATTGTTAGCTATTTCTTAGTGAGGCTGCAGTCACAATATTCCTGCAAAACCCCTTGGATGATATCCAAGACCATTTCAATTCTATGATTCTCTGTCAACTCATAGACCATGGAAAATTAAATAATGAATTGGGAAGGGTCATCTCTTCAATTACACATGTTTAGAAGTTTAAATAGAGGGATCTGTTGCCACCATATCTAGTTTGGTTCTCAACTGACCACAAAGAAAATCCAGCACTGTATCCTAGTTACCAGGCCACATTAAAATAGTCCAGAGCTGGATTTTTTCATCTCTAAAGAATCTGCAGTCTTGCATTTTGCTTGTCTTTTGGTTTTACAGAAATAACACATCTTTGGCAGGAACACCTAAACATAGGAACTTTAATTTGACTACTTTATGAGATCTGACTGTGATTCAGTCAAAACAGTACTGCTGTTTCTTTTATTCATATTTTATCAACTGCAAGCCAGGAATGAACCAATAGATACTTCATTTCCTCATGACAGAATTACAAAGTTTGATACCTTACAAAAATAATCTCCAACTTGGTGCCCTCAAAATAACCCAAATTTCAATTTACAGAATTTCCAATCAGCATTTCTCCACTGTAGCCACCCAAAATGCTAACACTGTTTTCTGTAATAATATTAAAGGCAGCATTATTTCTCCTGAATAGTACTGAGGACTTATCCTATCATATCCTATAGACACCACTGGAATTTCTGTGTTGGATAAATGGGCCTGTAAGAACCTGTTTTAAGGCCACCTGAGAATTTACTGCTATTTCCACAAAATACCAAGCTAAGTCATTCAGAGCTATAGTAACATACAATCTATTAATTCAATAGCAACACGCTTTCATGTCCAATTGGGAGCAGACAATATAAAATTGCTGTACATTAAAATAAAATATTGTGTAGCAGTGTACTGTATAAGAACTATATACTAAGCTGAAAGCAACTCAAAGAATGGCTGATCCTCACTGCTCACCCATTAAGTTAAAAGTGCTCAGGATTTATTCACCCCTTCTTACCCACTTAAATTCATGTCTGATAGTCTAAAAGCACTCACATTCAAACTCTTAAAAATAACTCATAATGCTTAACATTATCCATACTTGACAGAATTTCCAGTGAACAAAGTTGGAACCTAATTATACTTCAAGTGCTTTATCAAAGTAATAGATTAAAGACTCAAGATAATCAAAAGGAAAAAAGAAACCTCAGTAGCAGATATTTCAGGGTTGACTTTGATCATTTCTAAATTCTATTGTCCAAAAACTTTATCCCTCCCCACCACAAAAATGCTTGCAGCATTTCTGCATTGCATTTCAAGAAATACTTATTTTTACTGATTTTCCCTACTTAATTCCACTTAATGCTACTCAGTCACCAAATTTCCATTAATGGCTTTTAGATCTGCATAATGTGCAATTCCCCAAATTCAAGAATCATCAGTGACCTATTAAGGAGGAAAAATCTTTTCTAGCAATTCTATAAACAGAAAGTGTATGTTCCTAAAATTACTTACTTCCTATTTTCCAAACTGGCAATGTAATTCAAAGAACTGTACAATATCAATTAAAATGTAATATAATGTACTATATTAAATATAATTAAAAATCTACAGCTGATCCTCTATAGCTCCAAGTTTCTCTTGATTATTCACTTTCTTCAACTGCCTAAGAGCAAACCACTGTTATTCAATAAGCCATGTCACCTGAATGAAGATCTGTAGAACTTAAAAAAACAAGCAATTTTAAAATGCTTACAGCTTGCATAAGTTAGAAAACTTTATCCATGCATGAGAAGCTTGTTCTTCCTCCCACTAGCAAGCATAACTCAGATTCCAAGTTGAATTTCATTTGCCAAAAATATTTTGTATTCTTAATACTTAT
>JANHZU010003219.1:100744-110775 GCA_032468055.1 Acrochordus granulatus
TAAGAGTCCGTTGGACAGAAGATAAAAATGAGTAGGGAAGCCATTCCTCAATATATCCGCTAATAAATGTGAGCCAAGGTACACCTGTTCAGTTTCCAAGATTCTGTAACCTGCCATCTTCAGAACAAGCCGGAGCTGCAACTTACCTGCAATGTTGCCTAGTGCCCACACTGACTGCTCACAGATGTGGATGTGTGGAGAAGACAAAAGAATGATCAAGCCCTGAATGCCATTAGCATCTACCACTGCTTTGGTTTGCTCAGAGGTTCCTGAAGCAATGTTGGTGAGTGCCCAGGCAGCCTCAAACTGCAAGTTGGGAGCATCTTGATGAAACAAGAACTCCACCAGTTTAGAAATGACTCCTGATTCAATGACTTGATCAATTGGTGGATTCTTCTGCTTGGACAGCAGCTTCCTGTTGGGGGAGAAACAAGGGCAACCTTTACGTGGCCTCGCCCTGCTGGTAGAACCACCACAACAGTGTCATTTCTCAAAAGTCCCCTGGAATGATCAAGGCAGCTTCTACATTTACACCAGAAGGCCATTCAGAAGCAAGTTAACTAGGCCTGTCCAACGGTGCCCTGGTGGGATTCCCAGTAGGCAATATGGTTCTTAGAGGCAGAGGAACAGGGGGACCAAGAGCATTTCCTCTTCGGATCATCTTTCATGTTGGATCATACTAACTGGATTGTGCTAGTCATCTTTAGATGGGATGTATGGCCCTTCAGATACTTTAAGCAGTCATAGGCTACTTAAAAGCTTCTCTAGAAAACTAGTAACCTCCATTAACAAACATTGCCTGAAGCTTGTATGATCACATGCTCTTCTTCTAGACCTGAGAACCAACCAAATTAGTTAAATAACCAATGGCAACTGCGATTGATTCGGGGCGGGGCATAAGCTTATGGCTTTAGCACACCTGATTGCCTGGGCTGCCTTCAGCTGAAGAAATGAGTTGTCCGATTGGATCACCCCCACTATTTCTGTCAAGGAGAGCTGAGCGACCTACAGCAAGAAGCAAAAGGATTGTAAGACTCCCACAAAGAAGACATCAGGATACAGATGTTTCTGACCATGCCAGATGTCCAACCCTAAGAAGCCAAGGACTTCATCTTCTGGACTGGACAGTGTCCAACCTTGGCAACTTTAAGATGTATGGAAAATGACCTCACAAACCAGGGTCTTCCCCAGTGTGTGGGAAATACAAACCCAGAATTTACAACTGATATGAATGAAATTTGGAATTCTGAACATAGCAATCCTAAAAGATTTAGAAGGCATTGATTGGAAAGGACTGCTATAGAAAATTAGATAAGTGGTAAGATATCATATATTCTTGGGCTAAGAAAGATCTAGAGAGGGATGTGAACATTACTTTTAGTATGGAGTCTATCTCTTTATCACACTATTATCACCACCATCACCCACACAAACCATGTTCTTTTCTTCTTTCTCAGGAGATAGGCTGCCTTCAGCAGAAAAAGAGATGTTCCTTCGCTTCAAAATCTGTTCATCTTTCCTTGCTTTGCGAAGTTCAATTCTCAGCTCTATTTTTCGCCTCCGTATTTCCTATCAAGGAAGACAGTCAAGCGTTAAGGTTTTTAAAAGAACCACTTATGAGTCGTATGATTGGAAGTGCAGAGAGCAATAGGAATTTTGGATTATCAGTATTAAAGATTTAATGTCTTCTGGAGTATGACCAATTCTTATCTGCTAGTGTCAAACTTCAAAGGAGGATGACTGTAGTCAACAATGTCTACACCTTCACCTACTTAAAGTAGCATTATGTCTGGGTGGCTGGTGGCCTGAGGATACTGCTGCTGCCTTGTTATCCTCCCAGCCTTTTAAATTTTGTACCTTGATTTTTATCTTAACTTGGAAGTTGTAACTTGCTTTTAATTTATGCTTTTATTCTTGTAGTCATGTGATTTTATTATGATACTGTAGATCAGCCAGAGTCACTTAGGTGAGATAAGTGGTATCGAGATTTAATAAATGTCTAAAAGTGCCCAAAATCACTGTGGGAGAAGGAAGGGCAGAGCCAGGGAGAAGAGAGGAATCAGCTATGAATTGGTATGCATGCACAAGTGTCAACAGTCCAGTCCTCTTGAGGACCATTAGCCTTATCTGGGGAGTGCAGGTGTTCAGTGGGAAGTTGGAGAGATTCTTGTAAACTTACAGCATCAATAAATCTGTTGGGTAGAACTGCATCATCGAACCCTGATCCTTCACCATTCTGGATCAGAGCCTCCATGGATGCAATCTCCACATGGCAAGGTCCACCTTTGATACTTGGAATAAATTTGGCACTTTGCAGGGAATATAAATTTGGCACCAAATAGACCTTCTGCCCTTGAATGACCACTGGCCTTGATAGAGTACTTACTGCAAAATCTTTGCCTTTGTTTTTGAATTTCCTCATGTGTTCATCTTGTTCATTGGTGATAGGCATGATTGACTTCTAGAAGCACAGATGGGTTGGCCAGTTGTGTCTCTTCCTCACACCTAAGTGAACAAAAATCTATTTGGTTCAGGAGCTCAACTCCCCCAATCCCATAATCAATGTTGACCAAAGGGTCAAGAAAGCTTCTCATTCTTCCAATGTATCCTGCTGCCCCAATAGGGCACTTCTAATGGATTGGATGGTGTTTATAATCCACCCCAATTCAAACATTTTTTTTCATGGAAGAGAACAGCAAAGAGCAGCATTCTTTCTGGTTTGCAAGCTGCAACAGCTTATTCTGGGGTGAGGCTAAGGTGTATTGATGAAGGGAGAGAAAGGCATTTGAAAAAGCAGTTTGATTCCAAGCAAGGCTGAACTCATATCACCGTGAAAAAAATATTACTTAGCCCATGAACAGCTGCAGAAATTAGGACAAACTCAGGTGCTGTGCTGATATATTGAAACAAGTCAGTCACAAATTCACTAGCCATATTTGCATTAGACGCTAAGCTTTCTTAATGTTCACTTTGATCAGGTAGGGTTTTTTCTCCTCTTACAAGTTGGGTGAATCCAGGACAGCTAATTACTGTATCGTTAAAGCTAGCTCCATGCAAACCCTCATAGACCGATTGACCCAGTTTGGTCTAGTAGTGAAGGCACCAGGCTTGAACCCAAGAAATTCTGAATTTTGGTCCTGCTTTGCATGAAAGCCAGATGGGTGAATTTAGGCTAGTCTATCTCAGCCCAACCCGCCTCATAGGGTTGTTGTGGAGGAGGAAGGAATATTAGATATGTTTGCCATCTTGGGTTATTTATAAAAATAATAAAAGCAGGATATAAATTTAACAATAGTCCAGCTTGAGCACAACTCTTAAGAACCACCTGGCAAAAACCTCAGCATTATGTACAGCCTTTAGGTTTGAAGGAACAAAGCAAACCTTATTTTCATTTCCTGTCTGCATTTTCTTTAGTGTATAAACTACCTTAGTGTAAGCATAGAGTAGAATGAGTAAGAACCTTATTTGGACAGAGCATTAAATAAAGTTATAACTTTCCTTCCATACTTCTATTCCTATTCCACAATAAATTAAAAGGCATGCAAAAAAAATATTACAGCCCGGTTACTCACTGTCGCCTTTTACAAACTGCTTTCAAAACAGCTGCCCTGAAAAATACTTAAATTTCCCGGGAAATGGAGCAAGTCGCCCCTTCTCGCCTTTTGATTGGTTCAAAACATCCAAAAAGCCCCGCCCTATTTCAGGGTTCGGTTCTTCTGACAAGACGCAGAGAGAACAATTGCGGGCGGGGGGGTAGGTTCCTACTGCGCCTGCGCAGGACACGGAATTTATTTTCAGTTTATCGTTTTGCACGTGTGAACGGTTGCTCATCAAGCCTGTGATGAAGGCGATAGTTCCAAGGCTGCCGAGCAGCGTTCATTGGCATGCCCAGCTGGATGGAAGCCTCTTTAAGTGCAATAGGGCTTTCTTCAGAGTAGCCCCTCCACATTTGAATCCCCCCCAGGTTCTGTGGGGTTTACTCCCAAGTGCAAAACTTCAGCCTTGGTCTTTCGTTTTTCTTACTTTCTAGCTGGCATAATGCAACCTGCTCACTCGAGTAACTTTTTTCTTCCTGTCCCAAGTCAATTGATGAAATCATTCCTTGGGAGACTAGCCAAACTGGTTGCGTTTGAATAACATGCAGAGTCACAGTTGACTTGGGGATCACTATTTTCATGCAAGTCTCGACAGCTGGATGAATTTGTTAAACTGGGATCCAGTTCATCACAAGTCAGCAAGTGGCGTGAACGCCATGTGTGTTAGCAGACATGTGGTCTAAATCACGTCTCTGGGTTGCTCCCCACCCACCCATCCACCCGGGGCAGTCAAGATGCCGCACTGCCTTCTGTGGAAATAATTTCAGAAGAGCAATTTCTAAGAGGAAAGAAAAGGAGTCCCTGGGCAAGGTGGATTCTTTTCTTTCCCAGACGAGCGTCTGCTTTTCTGCAAATTGTAACAACAAGCTGTTGCCCAGGCAATTCCAGACTCTCTTGGCATGGGTCAACCATCTCTCAAAATAGACATTTAGACAAGTGTTTTGTCCTTCTTTGGACCAAACAGCACCATCGTCTGGAGCTGGAAACCTGGAGGGAATATGACCAACGGGTTGTAACAGCTGGGAATGATCTTGCCCCATCAAAATAGATGCCTCTGCCTCCCTTGGTATTTGCTTAGGGGCAGATGAAGCACCTGCCGAGGAAAATAGCCCGCCCTCCCTACAGCTGAGGAAAGAGGGAGAATCACTGACTACATGACTTGTTGCTGCTTTTTCATTCTGTGAATTGGAAGGGAGGAAAGGAGGGAGGGAGGAAGAGGAAGAAAGGAAGGAAAGAAAGGGCAGGATTTTTGCTCCTACCACTCAACCCTCTTTCACCTTGGTTGCCATGTGCTCCTTTCAACGCTCCAAAGCTACTTCAGAGTAACAGCATCACACCACAAAATAAATATTCACTGTTCTAGCATGCTAAATAAATATTATCTGTACCTTGCAAAATTAGCTTCTTTATTTACATGGGTGAGGGTGATTTTATTGCCTCAGTTCCTTTTAATAGTGACCCACAGCAGATCTTTGTTTTCAGCTGATCCTCCATCTTTCTTTCCCATAAATTGTCCTCTCTGGTGGTCAGCCTATCCTGAATGGACCTTTGAGCAGAACCGTATGGACCTGTGTTTCTTAATCTTGGTAACTCCAGGATGTGTGGACATCAACTCCTAGAATTCTCCAACTTGGTTTACTCAGAAGGAGGTTTTACAATCCCACTCTTACTGCCAGAAAGTTTGTGTTTTTTTTAAAACTATTGCAACCAACTGCTTATTAGTGATTAAGAGAGAAATTTTTGACAGGTCATGCAGAAGGAAGTGCCTACTTTTGAGTAAATTTGCATAAGGCTTCAGCAATGACCAAATTACTTACACATTCTGTCAAATAGCTGTGTTGTTGTTGCTGCATTATAGGAGAGCAATATGATTCCCAGTTGAATTTGGCAAAAAAACAAAACAAAAAGCTCACGCATGTGGCATTAAAGCTGTTCCTGGATTCTACCAAGTTGGGCTAGACAACAGGAGAAATGGGTTGCATGCTTAAATTGTATGCCTTACATTGAAGTAACAACTGAAGTGGTGCCTTGAAAAGAAAAATCTGCAAGGCAGGGGATTCTATTTCAGACTTTCCAGTCCCTTGAGTCGCAAAGAGAAGTCTGCAAGATGCCCTAAAAGGAGAAGGGCAGGAAGGAGAAACTCCCAAGAAGATGTTGCATTATTTGATCTCTCCTGAGGGACACGATCCTGCTCCAATGAGCTTTCTGTTGACAAAGTCCCTGGCACGTACCGAGAGAATGTGATGGCTCAAAATTCATCAGATGGTATAAAAGAAACCAGCCAGTCTTTCACACCAAAGGCATATTTTGGTCTTGTTTGTCCAGGAGGTACTCCTTGTTGGAAGTGTGGCGTGGGAACAGGACAAGAGGGATGACAGATGGAGCTGAGACTGGATGGATGGATAGATGGACGGACGGACAGACAGATAGTCAGATAATAATATCTTAAGGGAGTTTCTCATTCTCTTCCAGGATCTTTGTGGATTGCAATCTTCTCCCAGGCTTTTTTTCCTTTCTGGATCCATTCTGTGCCTAAATCCAACCCAAAATGCCCGGTGCCTACAAAGGAGAATGTGGAGATGATGTCGATCCCATGCCCTTCTTGGCTCCCAGCGAGAAGGAGAAGCTTGAAGCCGTCAGTAAACCATATGACATCAAGAAGTCATGTTGGGTGAAGGATGAGAAAGAAGGTTTTCTGGCTGGAGAGATCCAATCAGAAACAGATGCCCAAGTTACTGTGAAGACAGTGACCAACCAGGTGATTTGAAAGAACGGGAACAACTCCAGGGACGTCACTTGGACTTTGCATGTCTCTATCTTTTTGTGGGGTTGCTCAAGCTAAGGGGGCATAACTTGCAAGGAAGACCTGGTAGAACCTCTTTTGAATGTCGCACTTAGTGCCTGAATGGCTGAGATCCCCACTTATTAATCATAATAGAATCGAATACAAGGGTTAGAAGGGTTTCCTTGATAGCTAACCCAACCTCTTGCCCAGTGCATAAGTCTACTATTATAAAATCTTAGATATATGGTCTTCCAGAATCTTTCTCTGTCTCTCTATACCGGCAGAGAAAGAGAGTTCACCCTCTCTTAAGGCAGCCTGTTCTACTGTTGATTAGCCCTTACTATTAGGGAGTTCTTCCTGACGTCCAACCACAATCCACTTCCTTGTAATTTAAACTCACCATTTCTTGTCTTCAGGACAGGCAAATGAACTGGAGTCAAGCTTTCACTGAGTTTCCACATATGTGAATTCAACAGGTATTGCATTTAAGTGCTGCCTGACCCTAGAATTTCCCAGGAAGGCTCACAGCTGTCTTTTGCCACCACAGACAATCACCTTGAAGAAGGATGACGTCCAGCAGATGAACCCGCCAAAGTTCTACCAAGTCAATGATATGGCCAACATGACTTTCTTGAATGAAGCCAGTGTCCTGGATAACCTCCGGCAGCGTTACATTATGATGAGGATCTATGTAAGTGGGATGATGGGTGGAAGCATTTAAGGTGTTTGGAGACACCCTCTGTAGAAATGGTAGAACCATCTTTCATTCCTGAGAGCCAGAGATCTGGGAGACAGCAGTGGATCCATGCCACAGGATCCACAAAATGCGATTATTTTGTTGCGCATAGTAAAGGATGAGATGGCACCTATCTACTCTCTTTCTGCACCAATGTAGACAGTGCTGCATTGGCAGAGGAACCTAATTTCAGCACCAGTAAAAGGACAGCATCCATTATTGCTAAGACTCTGCAGCATCTGTTCACACGGGATGCTGCTCCTTACGAGGAGGCGTTGCAGAAAACAAAAGCATCAAATTGCAGCAGTTCTCGACTTATGACCAGTCGCTTAGCTGGACTCCAAAAATGGGGCTTAGAACCCAGATTCGAAGCTCCATGTCCAAATCCCTCCCCGTAGTCCCGTGACCGCGTTTACAGCCGTTTCCATTGTCCCGGGGTCACATGATTGCAATTTTCTACGTCTTTGCCGGAAACCCATATTTATTTTTGGTTCCCAACAAAAACTACAGCAAATCTTGGGTTTATTTATTTCTTAATTTTTTTACTGAACATCCATGGCATTCGCTTAATACCTGCCGCAAAAAAGCTTGTGGAATTGGGCACCGTCACATGGTGACCTGCTTTATGACTGTCATGATTTATGACTGACATTGCAGGCTCCATTATGGTCATAAGTCATGGATTGTAAATTGAAAGTTGGTTTGTTCCGAATTGCAGAATATCTTTTTGTTTTCAGAGACATGTCTTTTTGGCTCCAGATGCTGACTGGTTTTCTTTAAAATTTTGATTGACAACATTCGTACATTATCCCCTGTTTACTCCCAAAGTAACTTTAATCTTTTGGAAATGAAAGGAATTTTTTATTATGAAGACCCAGATTTTGTTTGAAAATTAACCTCACCACCCTGGTCCAAATGGAGCAATGTATTACTTAAATTGGATCATAGTTTGGTCAAAGATCAAAATAGAAAGCATATTACAATATAGTACAAAGCGATAAAGCAAACTAAATAGGAAATTAAATCAAATAATGATTAGTACAAGAATTATTGATGAGATTCAGAGTTGGATCTTTTGGCTCTTAAACCAGACTGTGCTAAATCATGACCGGAGGCTGTCTTGTTCTCCTTCTAGACATATTCGGGCCTCTTCTGTGTCACTATCAACCCTTACAAGTGGCTACCCATCTATGGGTCACGTGTGGCCCAGATGTACAAGGGTAGGAAGCGCACAGAGATGCCTCCTCACCTCTTCTCCATCTCTGACAACGCCTACCATGACATGCTGATGGGTGAGTGCTGAGAAGATCCTCAAAGGACCTCTCTTTGTCCTTTGTTCCAATTTCCTTGAAGTCCAAGATGCCAGCCTGAGGTTCATAATCAAGCAAGGGTTAGCAACCTGCAGTCCTAAGGCCCATACAATCCTTGGTTTAATTTCAAAATCCCCATGAAATTAATCACATTATGCATCTGGAAAGAATAATTGATTCCTTTTCTGGCAACTTATTGGGCAAGGGGAAGCAAGGGAAAGAGATAAAAACAATGGGGTGACCACCTTGGGTTTTGGCATTACCCATTGCATTACTCCAACCTTGGTTGCTGCCCCCAAGAGTTTATTTGGTGGCCAATTCCATCAATTCCATGGGATTTAGAAAATGCGGATGATCCAGTGTTCCCTTTCTCCGTTTCTCCATAGAACGGGAAAACCAGTCTATGCTGATCACGTAAGTGGCCATATTTTCTTTCTGTATATTCCCTACTAAAATATTAATAAAGTGGCTTGGGTTTTAAAGCTCCAGGATGGCTCTACACCCTGTACAAAGAAAAAATAAAAGCATATCGTATGAATAAGCAACCAAATTAATAATAAAGTACAGCTTAAAATCCATTTCCTGGCAACAGATGCTAATGAGAAAACTTACAGAGCATCAAGAAATCTTTCCAGAAGATGTGTTTTTTTTTTCTGAGCCAGCAAGAAAGCACTACTACAAATTTATTTAGGGAGTAAATGCCACACCTTGAAGCCATTTTTCAGGTGACTGAGCAAGAACATATGGACCCCTTACATTTATGTCCCACCTTTGTTTTGAATTGTGAGTTCAAAGCATAATCATTAGAAGTTTCTCTTATCCTCTCAGCAACAACCCTATGAGGTAGACTGGGCTGAAAGTTTTGTCCAGCTCCAATTCTCCCAATAAAATCCAGATTTTGGACATCTGTCTGTGTTTGTGTGGTCTTGGATCTTCCAATTTTGAGTCTAGCATTCCACTGAAATCCTTTAAATTTGTTTTATCTTTTTGCTAAGGCATTGAAAAATTTGAGGATATTGGCATTTTTTTTCTGGTGGGAGGGAAAAATGAAGATCTTACCTGCCTTTTGCATCCTAAGGAAGGGAATAAAAATGACTGTATACATCCTTGGTTGATCTGAGTTGCAATACCTCTTGTGGCAAAGGGTCGGAGATAAAACCGTTCCTTTACCTATAGTGGAGAATCCGGAGCTGGCAAGACTGAAAACACGAAGAAAGTCATCCAGTATTTTGCCAACATCGGAAGTACTGGCAAAGCCGCTGCTGATGGGAAGGTAAGTTGAACTGAGATGGATTATCCGGAAGCAGTCAAAACCATGAGCATGATAAAGTGGTCCTGAAAAACAACACAAGATCCTTAGCTGCCCCAACAATGATTCTTGGGAAGAGATTAGATTTAAATTGGTTTAAATTACAATAATTACAGCTTTTTGAAGGAAGGAAGGAAGGAAGGAAGGAAGGAAGGAAGGAAGGAAGGAAGGAAGGAAGGATCTAGCTATATATTCAAAGAATCTAGGAAGGAAGGAAAGATCTAGCTATATATTCAAAGAATCTAGGAAGGAAGGAAGGAAGGAAGGAAGGAAGGAAGGAAGGAAGGAAGGAAGG
>JANHZU010003219.1:133650-161619 GCA_032468055.1 Acrochordus granulatus
ATCCAGCCAGCGCATCACTCATACAGTTTCACAGAAAACTATGGGATGAGTAACAAACAAAACTAAAAATGCAGACCTCATAAAAGCTATCACACACAACCACACACACAACAGAAAATAGAATAGAGAACAGAATAAAGAACAGAGAACAGCAGAGCACAGCACAGCATAGAAGAGCAAATGGTAGAATCTGGATATCTGTTTAAGAGCCGGTTGAGCCTCCTTCTCCAGTTAGTGGTTTTTCAAATACAAAAATTATTTTTAAAAGCAGAACAATAGATCCCCCTGAGATGGACAGGGCTATGATTGTCTGTTTAAAACCCCAGATTGTCTGTTTACAATCTGGAGTTTTCAAGCTTAAAGCCGTATACTGTACTGAAAAGTGTTTCCTGCTTGGAAGATGGGTACAGGTAGTCCTCTGCTTACAGCCGTATTTGGGACCGGACTTCCATCACAAAGTCAGACGGTTAAGGGGGTCATGCCCATCTTTTCGCCATGGTTGTTAAGCAAGTCATCGCAGTGACACATGCAGTCATTAAGCGAATCATTCCCCCATTGACTTTGCTTGTCGGAAACCCCCTGGGCGGTCGCAAATGGTGATCCACGCCAGTTGCCAAGGGCTTGAATTTGGATCATGGGACTGCAGGTATGCTGCGATGCTTGTTAAGAGTGAGGACCAGTCATGTTACTTTTTTCACAACTAATTTCAAACAGTTGGTAAACAAATAGTCGTACATCAGGGTATTATGACATTTCTTGGTGTCTGTAAAGATTTGAAGGGATCCATGAACTATGGAAAAATGTGAAGGGCTGCCCCCAGTCTTTGGCTTGCCTACCCCATCCAGCCTCAACCCTAAAAAAACCCATGGTTCTGTTCCTCTGTTTGCTCACAGGTGGAAGAGAGCAAGCTAATCCGCATTCAGCTAGAACTGGCCCAAGTCAAAGCAGACATTGACAGGAGAATCCATGAGAAAGAGGAGGAATTTGAAGCCACAAGGTTTGCAACACATTCTCTGCACATTTTGGAATTCCCCTGCCATCACCCTAGGCTGCACAGTGTCCAAACTGGTGCCCCCATAATGGTGATGGGGGTTGTGGATGGTGGGATTTGTAGCTCCATGAATTTAGGGCATTTTAGAAAGAAACCTCTAGGGACAAGAATAAGTGTGCTAAAGAGACTGAAGTGGTGCTGGCACGTTGAAAAGCTAGGATTTGCCTTAATGGTGGTTTGTTGACATGGTAGCCAGAATCTGTGGTAGCCAAAATGATTTTTGGAAACCTTAGTTTGCTCATCATGTTAAATCATGACAGCTAGGTTCATTTGGTACCACTAGCCATAAGGAAGATAAGTTTTGTCTTGGCTTAGCATATTGCAAGCATGGAGCTGCTACGTTTTGTAAACCAAGGTTTTACTGCTTGGCACCATGCGTGAACCCAGCTCATTCTTTTAAAGTTAACATGTGGGATGACCTCTCATACCAAACCAAAAACTGACCGGTATTTGATGGTTCAGTGTAGTAGGAACCCAGCACCGATAACTTATGGAATGTGGTAGGATTTCTTTGGAGGTTAAGATGTGCCTGGATTGGTGTGACCTTTGCTCATCTCTGTAGGAAGAACCACCAACGTGCCATTGAGTCTCTGCAGTCTAGCCTAGAGTTGGAGGCCAAAGGACGAGCTGAGGCCCTGCGGTTGAAAAAGAAGATGGAGACAGATCTGAATGAAATGGAGATCCAGCTGGACCATGCCAATAAGAACAACAGTGAGCTGGTCAAGACCTTGAAGAAACTCCAGCAGCAGATCAAGGTGAAAGATGTTACAGGAAAAGAGGAAGAGTAGACCAAAATCCATTAACATCTGACTCTGCTTCCCCATATGGCTACTCTTCCACCTATTTTCCTCCCAACATCCATCCCATGAGATAGGTTGACCTGACAGAACATCATCTCCAAGGTCATCTAGGAAACTTCTGTGGCTGAGAGTGGGGTAGAACCCGGGGCCCTCTGCTCCTCATCCATCTTTTCACCACCCTGCGTCACTAGCTCTTCTTGAGAGGTTCGCATTGGTGGCTTCTCATCTTGCAGGAACCAGGATGAACATTTTCAGCCTTATCTCAAGACCTTCCTCAGTCAATTTTACATTTTATCCTTCTCTGGACACCATGTGGCTGAGAAAGGTCTTGAGATAAGGCCGAAAGCTCCCATTAACATCAAACATTAAGTCCAGATGCCAAGATTTAGAAGCGTCCAGATAAAACTGGATATATTTCTTGGACCTCCAACATCCTGTTGATTAAGATTGATCCCTAATGGCTCAGACTAAGCATGGGCTTCTTTTTTCTGCCTCCAGGATATGCAGATCCAAATGGATGAAGATGCCCGCCAGCATGAAGAGTTGCGTGAACAGTACAATCTTCAAGAACGACGTCTCAGTCTTCTCCAGACCGAGTTAGAAGAGGTCCGCACCGGCCTGGAAGGCAGCGAACGCTCACGCAAACTCATCGAGCAGGAATTGGTGGAGGTTTCAGAAAGGCACAATGAACTCAATGTTCAGGTGAGCCAACAGCTGAAGGCTCCCATCTCCTACAGGAGTAGAAGAGGTAGGCATTGGATAACAGGCCATTGGCTGTGTTTTTCATTTAAACCAGTGCTTCTCAACCTTGGAAACTTTTAGATATGTGCAAGGCTGGCTGGGGAATTCTGGGAGTTGAAGTCCATACATCTGAAAATTGCCAAGGTCAAGAAATACTGATTTAAACAATCCTTTGGAGAATGGGTAGCTTACTTAGATCCGGCTCATTGTATGGAGGAGAGAGGAATTTCAATCTTATCTTGGGCAAGAAATGAATCTACCACTGTTCATTACAATCTATATATTACACAGGTTCTTAAGCCCGTTGCCATACCACAATCACCCAACCTGGCCTGATGACCAGATAATGAGGAACAAATCCCTAGATTAAGTTTTGACAACTTTCTGGCTTTGACTGTACAGATTGGGTCCCTCATCATTGCTGGTCAACCCCAAGGGGAGTTGTGATCCATAGCTTGAGCTCCCCTAGTTGAACAGATTCTACTTTGATGCCTCCTCCTTCTTCTGCAGAACCAGAGCCTGCTGGTGATCAAGCGCAAGCTAGAATCTGATCTCACGCGCTTGACAAATGAACATGAGGAACTCATCAGTGAATTCCGATCAGCAGATGAGAGAGCAAAGAAAGCCGTGGCTGATGTGAGTTTGCGGTTCTTGAGCTTGGGGGACTCTTGAATGAAAGGACCCTTTTCAAACCTGTGCCTTGACCCTCTTTAGTTATAATTGTTGGATGGACAGGTTGTCTTTGTCTTTACGAAGGCCCGCTCGATAGAGCTGAAAGAGGGAATGTGCTTGTGAACCTTTCCCTAGGCACATATCAAAATTTAAAAATTAAATATAATAACAAAGGAGAATCTGCCACATGCCAAAGAACCACCTCCAGAATTATCTGGGGTTCCTCGAAGTGTAAGTTTTTGGGCTTACATAGTTCTTCCCACAGGCATTCCTGGAAAACAGAAATGGCAAGATGGCCACTCAGCATATTGGGAGAGTCTTCTCTTGGCACAGAATAAAATTCTTTTTCTCATTCTTAATAAAATACTGTGACCAAGATATTTTGTTCCAGTTTCCTGTCTCCCTTTTGAGAGATGTGTTTATATATTCCCTATCATTTTTCATACGAGGCTGAAGACTCCTGGATTGGAGCTGAAACGTTTCTCTGTAACATCCAAAAATAAAAGATTGGCTTGCAAGCTTTTTTGCAATTTTGCTGCAAAACGATGAAGGAGTACAGCATCTTGGGAGGGAACAACCGTACCATTTTATATTTTGGCCAAGATCCATTTTGCACTTGGCCATGTTCATGACAGCAGCCATTTTTGTGATCTTACCTGTGCTGCGTGCTCAAAACTGCCAAAGGAGCACATGACCTTGAAATGTTGCTCTCCTGACGTAGATCCAACATGCCTGAAAGGCGGAGGAGCACCCTCCTTTGACATCTCCAGTGCATTTCTTTCACACATCTGCCTCAAAATCAAATCTGCTCTTTCATCTTGTCGTCTGCAAGTCCCGTCCCGTCTGCAGGATTCATAGGCAAGAGCCAGATAGCAGATCTCACCAGCGGTGGCCCCATTCTTTGGAACACTCTTTCCTCAGAGGTGTGGACAGTCCCTGCCCTGCAAGCATTTCAAAAATTAGGCCAAACGGTGCTCTGACAAACATACAATAACCAGAGAATATTTGTCGCTCAGGGTTGAACTGTGGAGTCTCTTGAGTTTGGTTATTCTCCTGCAGATGTTTTGTGGCCCGGCTGGAGAACATCGGCACTTGTAACTGAATGGTTCCGATGATGCGTTCAGCGATGATGTTTTTAATGTTGTCTGCAACTCTCCATGCCCTTGTTTTTGCTGTGGACTGAGGTGGACTGTAAATATTTTAAAATGTGTTAGGATTGCTATGTTATTTAAGAAGGTTTGGGTGGAGATCAGTCCAGCTCCAGTGGTTAATCTCCCTTCGTCTGATATCCCTCCAGGCCACGCGCATGGCTGAAGAACTGCGACAGGAACAGGATCACTCCATGCACTTGGAGAAGATCAAGAAGAACTACGAGGTCACCATCAAGGACCTGCAGGTCAAGATGGAAGAAGCTGAGCAACTGGCCTTGAAAGGTGGGAAACGCACCATCATGAAGCTGGAGACTCGGGTAAGAACCTCTCCACTCCCACCCCATTTCTCGTTTCTAAAGCTTTCTTAGTGGCAGCTGATCGGTGTCGTGCCTATCGTGTGATTCCCCCTTGCCCCTTTGAGTCTGACCTCACAACCTTGGCCTGGGCTTCCTTTTCAGATTAAGGAACTGGAGACCGAACTAGATTCCGAACAAAAGCGCCACGTGGAGACGGTGAAAGTGCTGCACAAGAATGAGCGGCGTCTGAAGGAGTTGGTCTTCCAGACAGAAGAGGACCACAAGACCAACCAACGCATGCAGGAACTGGTGGAAAAACTGCAGAACAAACTGAAAACCTACAAGAGACAAATCGATGAGGCTGTACGTACTGTCGCTTTTAAACATAGTCCTCAACTTACGACTGGTTGCTTAGTGACCATTTGTAGTCATAATGGACGCAAAAGAAGATACTGTATTTAGGACCCGGATTCAGAATTCCAATGGCCACTCCCCCCCAGGTCACATAACCACATTTTGGGCACTCAGCAACTGGCCTGCATTTAGAGTCATTTGCAGCATTCTGCGGTCACACGACCACAATTAACACTTGATTTTTGCATTTATTTCCGGTTGTAAGTCAAGGACTATCTGTACCTTTTTTCACATACATTATTTAAGAAGGAAGAATGCGTAATGAGCATTTTTTCCCCCTAACCACCACTGGCATTCAGCGTATGCCTCGTTAATCCTCTTGAAACAGGAACAAAACCCGCCGGTTAATGGGAGTCGCTCTTCAACTTGCTTGCTCTTAACCTCTTTCCCATCCTAACCCTCATCCTCGCTGCAGGAGGAGCAAGCAAATCAGAGCTTGGCGAGGTATCGGAAAACGGTGCACGAACTGGATGATGCAGAAGAGCGAGCAGGGATGGCCGAGTCGGCTCTGAACAAACTCCGCACCAGGCACCGACTTTCCACTGGCAAAGCATTCACATCTGTGGAGATCATCCAGGTTTCCAAATCAGCCAGCTCCAAGTCGGCTGCCGAGGAATAAATTTCCCCTCTGTCCCTGCAGCCGGTAGGTATGGCATTGCTTGGACACGGTGGCACCAAACAAACACCCTTTGATTGACTCTGTGTAGGATGCTCATGTGCAAATCCTGATTCCTGGGTTCCAATGGCTGGACTGAGGATCGCATAAAGAGCCAGCATGTTTTGCCGGGGGTCTGCTGCATGGGAACTTGACCACTGCAAGAGGCATGTTTATGGAGATTCTCAGTCATCCAGAACATGGTTGTGCCAAAGGTGCTTCTTTTTCAAAAGGCAACTGGACTTTCTTGATTTTTCTTGAAGACATTTCACTTTTCTGTGTATCCTGCCCTTTTTGAGGAACATATATGTTCTCTTACCATCCCTTCTTTTTCCACATGGAATTGAGAAGGTCTCCCGGATAGGGGATGAAATGTTTTCCGATTACATCTTAATAAAAGTCCATTGCCTTTTTAAGAAAGTTCGCATTTTTTGCTACAATCCAAGAAGCTTCTGCAGTTCTACCCTTTGAAAAAGAAGCACCTTTGGGTGCTTTGACACTGCAAGAGGGGATATTGGAAAGCAGAAAGTTGGTGAGGAATGTGGTTTGGAGATCTCAGCAAACATTTGAGCTGGGAAATCTTCAGCTGGACTGGGGATCCCCAAAATCTTCATCTCATCGACCCTTTCATGAAGTTTCAGATTGTCCATCAATCCTCATACTATTTTAACTAATAGTATTATTAGTTAATTTTTTATTTATGATAAATAACTTTTTACTACGAATAATCGTAGCAATAATCATGACATCGGCATTGACAAATTCACTACCAGTCAACTGCAAAAGGCAGCCTTACTCAGAACAGATTACGTCTTGCGACGATACCTTGCACACCATCAAAGAACAGCATCTGCTTATCCCAGGTCCTTGAGAAGGACGATAGATGGACAAAAATGCCAAATCCAGCATTGAGCAAGGAACAATACCAAACTTGGATAATCCTGTCGACCCTTGGGGTCAATACTGACCACTTTGGGGAATTCTGACAGAGACTGAAGCCCAACCTTCCACTGTGGCTGTCCTCGATGAGTTTGCTTTTGTCTCCCATTTGTGTCGTTGGTTTGTCTCCAACCTTGGGGCCTTCTTCTCTTCTGTTTTCTTTGCTCTGTTTTCCCCCAGCTAAATCACCTTTCCTTTGCAGTTTGACAGGCCCAGCGTTGCAGACGATTGCACCTTGGGAAGATTACTTGCTACTGTAGGGTAACTGGAGCAGCCTGAAGACATTTAAAAAGGCACTTGCAAGGAAGTGGAAGGGAAGAGCTTCTTGGCCTCTGGGTGAAGAAAGAGGGTCTCCTAACCATCTATCACGTGTCAGATGTTCTTCACCAAGAAAGTGATGGATGGTAGACAAGTTCTCAGAGTCAAAGTCATCTGTTTTGAATGCTGTCTGCTTGCGTTTTCATGTCAAGGACGGAAAACGTTAGGGAAAGTCCAGCTTGGGCTGTCTCTTGCAAATACTACCCTACTTGGAATAATCTTCCTGTTTAGTCTGAATAAAGCTTCATCCTCTGGAAAAGAATCTTGTTGGAGTTCTTTCTCTCTTCTGATCCTTTCCCTTAAAAGTGACTTGCAACCAGTCCTCACACTTAAGACCACCGCCAACATCCCCAGTCACATGGTCAAAATGTGGGCGCTTGATCACTAGCATGTCTTTATAACGGTGGCATGATCGCTATTTGCCATTTTCCCAGCCAGTTTCCAACAGAGTCAAAGGGGAAGCCAGATTCGCTTAAAGACTGTGTGAGTTGCTCTACCAACACAGCAAGAGGTCATAAAACCGGATGTAACTCACTTAATAACCACCTCGCTTACTGATGTTCCAATCCCAACTGTAGGCATAAACTGAGGACTGTGTAGCTGAGAACACATATGGGAGTGAGGGGGAAGAAGGATGGGAACCAGTGCTGCCACTTTCACCTTTCCCCAGCAGCAAAATACCTTTGGAAAGATAAAAGTTGTGCAATTTTTAACTGACCCAGCTGTAAAGTTTAACTTTTATTTTTAAATACATAGCCTAAAGCCAGCTGAGAGGGCAACAATTCTTTGCATCAACATTATCTTTATATATATATATAATATACAGTATATATATATTATATTCACTTTTTACCCCTATCTTTTTCTATAACCTGGCCATATTCATTAATCTTAATATACATTTCTTTCCATGAAGCTATAAACTAGATATGTATCCTAAATTATGTGCACTTAAACATTTATTAGAGCGGAGCCCTTCTTCTGAAACATAAAGCGGGCTGCATTTCAACTTTCAACTCATGTCCCCTTCCCCAAAATTGCAAACAGCAGCAAACCGGGCGGGAGAAACAATCAAAACCTGCAATGAAGTGACACGTTTCCTTCCCTCCCTCGCGCATTTATCTATCCAAGGAGAAATAACCCAGCCCCTTCTGCAAATATTCCCTCCTATGCCCGAGATTATTTCACAAGGACTCTGATATTGCCGAATTTTACTCTGAGGCCATTCCCGCCACGCTCCGGTCGTCCTCCCATCCGCGCAGGCGCACTGCGTCACTGATCCTTGCAAGCACTCTCTCCTACTCTCTCCTTTCTAAAAAAACCAAACAAATAAACCACTCCGCGCAAGCGCAGTCAGGAGAAACCGTCCCTTGAGTC
This sequence comes from Acrochordus granulatus, assembly GCA_032468055.1. Taxonomy (NCBI): domain Eukaryota; kingdom Metazoa; phylum Chordata; class Lepidosauria; order Squamata; family Acrochordidae; genus Acrochordus; species Acrochordus granulatus. Next base: position 142,065 of record JANHZU010003219.1, read on the forward strand.
ACCCTTCGCTCTTCTTCCGGAACGCAGCCTTCCAGGGCGCAGGCGCAAGAAGCGGTTGCTGCTCAGCGCGGAGAAAAGGCGCCACCGGAGAGGAGGAACTAGATTGGTCAGAAGGCGAAGCCGACCGTCCCACCGCGCAAGCGTGCGGGCCCTCGATCGGTTGCGCAGGCGCACTGGCCCTGTCCTCGAACCGGGTCCTGTTTGGCGACCGCGCCTTCCTTTCATTACCGTCGGACGTTTCGTGCGGAGCGGAGCCGCGTTGACTGACCAGAGTCCGCGAGCCCCGCTTCCCTCAGTCCCGGGAGGTGAGTGAAGGCTGGAGAGACCGACGGAGCCACTGCGTCCTCCTTTGGGGGGGCGACGGAGCTCTGAGGGAGGCAATGGGGACAGGTGTTCCTGACCGGGGGGGGCGACCCTCTACAGGGATCAGTTAATATATATGACCCCCTTTAAAATCAATGATTTCATCGGACGAGACCAAAATTGTGCCTCTGGCTTTTTTAATAATGGGATTGGAGGCTCTATGTCAACAAACGGCATTTTTAATTTGAAACTCTAATTGGGCATGACAAGGGGGGGATCCAAAATTGTGGTATGACAACCCCCTTAAAAGGCTATTCAACTGTATGTGAGGCACTCTGCTCCCAAAATAAAATTTCATTGGGGTCAGGTCAGAATTGTGGCCCTGGCTTTTAATAATTGGGTTGGAATTGATATTTCAGCAAATAGGATGCTTCTGTTATTTAAATTCTAGTCTGTGCATCAAGGGGGGGTTCCAAAGGTGTGATGTGACAACCCTCTGGAGCAGGGGTGTCCAATCTCGACCACTTTAAGATGTGTGGACTTCAACTCCCATGGGAATTTTAAGAGTTGAAGTCGACTCATCTTAAAGTGGTGAAAGTGGACTCCCCCTGCTCTAGAAGGATAAATGAATGTGTGTGACTCCCCTCCCCATGAATAAAATGTTTTCATTAGGATCAGGGTTACTTTGCTGAAATACAGATTAGAATGTAATTATTAAAAGCAAGGGGCACAGTTACATAGTTCTACAGAATTCTTCTAATTCCATTGCAGAATTTTATAGAATTCTTCTAATTCCATGATAGAATTTCTTATAATTGTTATTAAATTCACAATTCTATAATTGTGCCCCTTTTAATAATTGGGTTGTAATCCATTTCAGCAAATGTTTCCTGAAGTTTACCTTTACTTCCCCAATTGTAATCAGTGTATCACTACAGTCCTCCACTGTACTCCACTGTACACCTGCACTCCAGGTACCACAAGCCCCTACGATGAATTAGTGTGAATAAGCCCTCCCTCCCAAATAAAATGAATTATTTAATGGGGAAGGGGTATTCTGCATATTATAGGTTAAATTTTGCAGTATCAGGTCCCCCTAAAATTATGAATGAACTTGTGTGACTCTCCTGAAACAAATTATTTCCAAGGGTGTGTGTTAAACTTTGGGCAAGAAATAAATATAGCACTTTTTATCATTTAAATCACAGCTATAATTTTGCACTAGTGTCCCTCCACAGAAACCCACATCTGCTTTGATTGGTGCTCCCATGTTGCTTGGATAAGTCTAACCAGGCATTTGAAAATAATGGTAGTCCTTTGGGAGCTCCCTGACCAGCTAGTCTAGCTTTCTGTTATGCAAACCAGAGTCCCTGAGAGAGTTTGAGGTGTTGTATGAACCTGGAAATGGCATAATGGCATCAAATATATTTCAGTCCCCTAATATACCCTGTAAATTCTTTAAAAGCAGAACTTTTTATCTGTGCTTTGTAAATAAAAAGTGGAGCTTGGTTCTTAGAACATTCTGTACCCCCCAAATCATGGTGGCAGCTACAATCTTGACTTCCAGATGATTCCAGGAAGTTATGGGAGTGGATGACACAGGAAAAACGCTAGTAATACGATGTGTATATTGGCGCTATACTACTAATTGTATTTATAGAGTAGGTGAGTAATATATCTTTCAAGATAAGCTCCAACCCATAGAAGCTTAATCTTATAAATAAACCAAGAGGAGTTACAAGCCTGCAACAATGTTCACAAGTGGTTTTTAATTGTAAAAGGGTTTGGCCAAAGAGAGACACACCTTAGTGTTCTTGTTTTTCTCATATCTAGAAAGCAGGCTTGCAAACATGTTTGTTTGTATGATAAGCGTGAAGGTGGATTTCATTTGCTCCACATTGTAGCAGAGAAATGCAGAGAGTTATGGAAGAAGACTGGACTTCCTTGTCTCTCATCTGATAGCCATGTTCCCTATGACCTGAGACCAAAGGGTTAAAGATAAAATGAGAATACATCTCATATTTTGATGTGAAGTACTCACAAGGCAGTTGAAATGGAAATAAAGGTGATATAAATGAATATATTTGCACAAAAGCATAGGCTACTGAATAAACCATTTCTAGGGTTATGTAATATTTTGAACTATAATCAAAAAGGTATGGTCTTTGCAGCTTCCTATCTGAGGGAGTAGATATGATCTCATTAGCTGACTTCCTATTCCATCATTACTCCGCCCTGATTATGGGCCTATTCCAATGTGTAAGAGTCATTGATCTGGTGTATATATTAAGATAATTCAGTTGCTTAAGTTTTTTGCTATGTTATCACTCAGTGGATTCCTTGGGGCTGTGTCATGATACCCATTTGTTTTTCTCTGCTTTTGAGATTGTCATCTTTTGAAGGCAGGGTCCTCCTTTCTCAATCCAAGTTTTAAACAGACCACTTAAAATATTTTAATTTCAAATGATTGTATACATAAAATGACTGATGATTGGTTTGTCTTTGTTCAGACTTTTAAGATTGTTCGTCAGAATGTCCCTACACCAATTCTTACTTGAGCCAATCACATGCCATGCCTGGAACCGAGATCGAACCCGTGAGTTTCATAATTATTTTTTGCTTTTTGAACTGTGATTTCAGTAAATATGTACTGAAAATTTAAAACTATGATTTCAATAAATATGTGCTAGTGTTGTTAGTAACTGTTTAAAGCTTTTCAGGATGGGATGTAAGGGATAGTTTGGATACAGCTTTGGGGGTCATTGCAAAGTAGAATTAGGAAGACTTGTGTGAAGGGAGCAAGAGAGGACTGTTTAACCTTTTCACTATCTGCTGCTTCCCTCTTTTGTCTTCCAATCTCTGAAGCACTTTTCTTGCATGCTTTTGATGTAAAGACAGATTCAAAGAGTGGACAGATGTGCAAAAGGTGAAAGGCTTTCCCTACTACAAATCTCTCTTCTCTCTCATTACTCAAGTTTATATGTCAGTGGTAATTTTACCCTTGTGGCAATACCTTTCACCAAGACATCTGTTGAATTGATCTCTATCTTCAGCTTCTATTTAACATCTTTTGCTTCTTATGGTTGTGTTTTCTTTTAATTTTGTATCAATTTCCATGCTAATTACATACATCAGGTGGAGTCTCATCAACTGGGAAAATCTTCTAAAAAAAGATGAGATTTAAGATGAACAATATTTTCTAAACCTTTCTCTCTCTCTTTTTTGGTTAATACTTCATTGGTCCCCTGGGCAGAGATTGCCATTAGCCCGAATAACCATGAAGTTCACATTTATAAGAAGAATGGAAATCAGTGGGTGAAAGCTCATGAACTGAAAGAGCACAATGGTCATATCACTGGTAAGAGCAGCATCAGCTCAGGCAGCTTTCGTCTTGTGGAGAAAAAATCTTCACAATGTACACAGTTCTGCAGGGCAACCTCCTTAATCTTAGAATTTGATACATGCAAGAATAACATCCTCCTTTTAACCATTTCTTTCATTGAAGAAATACTTGGATGCATTCTTCCTTCACTTTTCAAACCAAGCAGTATAATTTGAACTATCCCCATCCAGCTTTTCATTGGAAAATTTTACCTGTTGCTGGGGTGATGTGTGTCATCTGCTGATGTCGAACTGAGGGAGGGTTGTTTCGCAACATTTATGGCCCAGTTTATGATAACATTCAGTTTTTTCTTAATATACTTTGTTTTTCTGAATTCCAGGTTATACCACTTTAGGAATTAAAGATGAGACATGGTGTGTATAGTTTTATACAGTAAATGCATGGGGCTCCAAGAGTTTCTTGGAAACCAAGAAAGAAAATGGAGAACTTTTAAACATGGCAAAGAAAAAGCAGATGGGTATTTCAGTCTTATCTGGGAAAAGAGATCTTAGTCCTCCATTATTAATTCACTTCTAATTGGCTGGAGTTTTACTTGTTTAGTTTTGAAGATTCTGCATCCCAGTTCCCTTTTTCTTGGCATGCAACCGATGAATGAAACTCCATAGGAATCTTGTTTCCTTGGTTCTGTGTGGCAGTTAGAGATTTGACATGTGAACAAATTGGTGTTTGTGCAGTAGATAGTGAAACTAGTCCAATCTAAGGTTCTGCTGTTAAAGATTAAAAGCCTAAATGAGGCCAAGATATCAGAATGATGGTATTCAGAGGCAGATTGAGGATGTACATATGTTGGCCATTGTAATTCTTCCGTATTTACCTTTGAAAACAATCCATTATCTAAATTACAGGTATTGACTGGGCCCCCAAGAGCGATCGCATTGTCACTTGTGGTGCTGACCGTAACGCTTATGTCTGGAGTCAGAAGGATGGCATTTGGAAGCCAACTTTGGTGATCCTGCGAATCAACCGAGCAGCCACCTTTGTGAAATGGTCCCCTCTAGAGAACAAATTTGCTGTCGGAAGTGGTGCACGGCTCATCTCTGTGTGCTACTTTGAATCCGAAAACGATTGGTGAGCAGGTTATTCTCTTGCAATGGTCCTCCACTGGCCTTGTAATAAATGTTGCCTAGAAAATATTGTTACCAGCTGTCACTTGACTGCTGAACCTTCATCTGCTAGCCCCTTCTTCTTTTTACATGACATGAAAGAAAATGAGCCAGAATTTGCTGGCTGAGGATTTCTGGGAATTGAAGTTCACCCATTTTAAAGTTGCCGAGGTTGAATATCCCAATTTAAACCGATTCTGTGGCCAAAGGGAACCCTTTGCATGGCTATTTTACTGCAGATTCAGCATCACAGCTTAAGGAAAAAGATGAGAGAGGTCCTCCTCCTTCTGTTTTCTAGGTGGGTGAGCAAGCATATTAAGAAACCCATTCGCTCCACCGTCCTTAGCCTAGATTGGCACCCAAATAATGTCTTGCTGGCAGCTGGATCCTGTGACTTCAAATGCAGGTGAGAGCATTCAAAGCCCTTATGAAATGGATTTGGGGTCATCAGTTACACTGTTTTACAGTAGCATGTTAAAGCATTGAATATTTAAGAGAGGGGCAGCCCTCTTCTGATATTGTCTCCACACTATGGTAGGTGTCACTACTAGCAATGCTGCATATACTTTGATGGTTCTGTTCAAGATAAGAGCAGAATCTCATTCAATAGAGAGTTTTGTAAGTAAGCCACTGAAATTCAAAAAGACATTTTCACAGCATGGCTTTTCCTCTAGTTCTCAATAAGCAAAGTAGATTTTCAAAAAGTGTCCTTTTGAGTTGTTACCTGTATGCAGTTATAGTTTTAATACTCCAGATGGATGACATTAAAGACATTCTACAGTTCCTTTTGAGTTTGGAGATTATAAGAGAAAAAAGTGGCCTTGGGAGGAGAAGAAATCCTTCAAATCTCACTAAAAGCAATTTTATTAAATTGAAGGACTTAATTTTCACTATTTGTAGTTGCCTGCAATTTGCATTCTAGTTGAAAAAGCTTTTCATTCCTTTAAATAACACATTCTCTTTCTATACATAATATTCACCTCCCTGGGTTTCTTCAAATGATTTTTTTTATAAAATTTAGGTCCTATTTTATTTCAAATAGCCAATTTTTGATTTTTGTGTTTTTTCTTTGCTTTAACAAGTTTAGTGCCTTACTTACTGCTTGTTTTCATACTTAACATCAAAGCTTACTGTTTGTAAACTCATCATCAAAGGTTTTATCAGATGGATTTAACAGACGTATTGCTGTTTTGCTTTATATCAGAGAGTATTGATTGGAAATCAGAATTTACACGGCTAATTCACTTGGTTAGCCAGTGGAGCAAAAATATCACTGAGCTTTGGGGACATCAAGAGTGCCTTTTAGCCATATGTCATTTATAGGATACTTAATAAGAAAGACAAATTATTGGAAAACATATGTTCTGGGCTGTTAAATACTGAGCTTTCTGTTACTGCATTATCAGTGGAATGAGTAACTTTGCAAAAGGGGGAAAAGTCCATAACATTTCCCCTTAAATACAGGCTTGACTTGTCTCTTGCAGAGTGTTTTCAGCCTATATTAAGGAAGTGGACGAGAAACCAGCCAGCACCCCTTGGGGCTCTAAAATGCCATTTGGGCAGCTGATGGCTGAATTTGGAGGCACTGGAAGTGGTGGTTGGGTCCACAGCGTCAGTTTTTCTGCCAGTGGGAACCGTCTCGCCTGGGTCAGCCATGATAGTACAGTATCCGTTGCCGACGCCTCAAAAAACATGATGTAAGTAACTGCTGCAGGTGTCAGGAATGCCTCTGAATGCCTTCAGGTGCAGGATCCAACCTTTTTGCCTGCCTACAGGGAGGGTTCCCAGCTGGAGCCTGATGCAGAAAAGCTCTAAACATTCACCCTCCTGCATCCAGGTTACATTGCTGGCTTCCTGGTTTGCCTTTCTCCAGGAGCAGTGCCCGCACCCATCTTAATTGATAAAGTGATCCTTTCCTTTTGCACAATGCAGAAGGCTTCAGTGCAGTGCTGCATTTTTTAATAAACACAACCTGCCTTGTGTTTAGGCTCTCTCAACTGAAAACTGAATTTCTCCCTTTGCTGAGTGTGTCTTTCGTCTCGGAGAACAGTGTGGTGGCCGCTGTAAGTCTCTTTGCTCTTGCATTGGTTTGCATTAGTTTGGGAGATTCAGAGTATTTCTGCAAGGGAGATCTCTGGGACTGGGAGCATAAACAGTGATGAGCAGGTGAGCTCTTGGGTCAGTTGTATCTGGAAAAAGAACCGTTATGTGACTTATTAACTGTAATGGAGCCTGCGCATTACAGTTGTAGTCACCCACATGCCCAATCCAATTTTACGATCTTTTTTGCACATGCTGGCTGGGGAATTCTGGGAGTTGAGGTCCACCCATCTTAAAAGTTCCAAGGGTTGAGAAACACCGATCCAAAACGTTGTTTTATTCCAGGGTCACGATTGTTGCCCGATGCTTTTCAACTGTGATGACCGAGGTGCCCTCACCTTTGTCTCAAAGCTTGACATTCCTAAGCAGAGTATTCAGCGCAATGTTTCGGCCATGGAACGTTTTCGCAACATGGACAAGAGAGCCACTACAGAGGATCGCCACGCTACACTGGAGACGCTGCATCAGAACAGCATTACGTGAGTGGCTGTAGTGGAGTGTAGTACAGACATCTTTTTTCAAGGAACAAAAAGGCAGCTCAGAGTGGAATCTTTGGTATGCAGGATGAGAGCCAGGGGCAGACCCTCCTTAACCTTTCATAGGGTATCTCGAAGTTACACAGATTGTGCTTTAGTCTGGCAAGATTCCTGGCTGCAGGCAAGCAACAGTAAAGAAACTTCTCTGGAGTGACTCCTTGTGTTGTTCTTGATTACATTTGTAGGGATGAGCCTGTTGCTTATGCCTTTTCGCTTATGATTCTTTTCTTCTTGCAGTCAAGTGTCTATTTATGAGGTGGACAAGCGAGATTGTCGCAAATTTTGCACCACTGGTATTGATGGAGCAATGACTATCTGGGACTTCAAGGTATTTTTGATTACACAGCTTATACCTAGATGGGATATACCCTATGGTTAACATAATGTGGGCCAGCTCCTGTGTTAACTGGGTAACAGCATTAAGAAGCCACGATTAATATTGTCCAAGTCTTGAGGCGTTATTATATTATTCATGTATGATTTTGTTAGCTGCTCTGGATACCAATCAACTTGGGGTGGTGGGATAGAAATAATAGGCTGCAGAGGTTCATTGTTGAGTTTTTTACAGGTAGTCCTTGATTTATAACCAATTGCTTCGATATCATTCATAGCTGACAGACCTCCCCAGGGCTATTTACAACTCAGATTTAAGATTTTGACAGCTGAACCCATCCCCTTCCACAGTCACCTGGTCACATTTTGGGGGCTTTGCAACTAGCCTGGATTTATAGCCATTTGCACCATCCTGAGGTGACTATAATCTACTGCATTTTTGTTGATAGAAACCGCCTTTTATTTCTGGTTTCTGGCAAAAAATGCTCTTGCAGAAAATTGATTCACCACAAAAAAGGTCATAAAATCGGGTATGGTTGTGTGGTGACTTGCTTAAGGATCATCAGGACTTATGACCAGAATTCCAGGCTCTAGTACAATTGTTGTAAGTTGAGGACTATCTGTTTTGCATTCTAGATTTCCATAAAGCTGTAGTTGGTATGGGTTGTCATGATGAATAACCTGATTCATTTCTTCCTTTTTGTTTAGACATTAGAGTCTTCCATCCAGGGACTACGAATAATGTAGAACTGATTCTTTGTTCTCTAGCAAGACAACCTGCTCCGAAGCCTGCACAGACTTGAAAAGACAGGGTGAAGATAGATCACTTTTTTAAGCACTGAAAAATGATGACTGGGTGGTATATTTTTTCCCTATTCATCCCTCAATTTTGGTGAAATATCCTGATTTGCAAATCAGCTGTGATTGTGATATATGTTTGGGTTAGTAAGGTGATGTTGTTTTTGTTATTGGTTGTTTCATTCCCTTCTTTACCAAAGCTGCTCCTTAAAATAGTTTATGGCAGGAAGTATGAAACACTAACTTAAAAAAGGGGGAGTTTTCTGTACGGCCTGTCTGCTAGAAAATAAAACTGTTTAAAAAAGCATGTCATGCATTTATAATGCATTGGCTTAGTGCCGAGAGCAAAACTGCTTTTTACCATCTGACAGAAATGGACCCAAGGTAAGACCTTCAATCCCCATAATCTCAATATGTGCTTCTGTTTTTAATTTGTTTTCAAGAAAGTCTCCACATTGTAACCAGGATCAAGGCATTCTATTCTGCGGTCTTAATGAAAATCTCTCGCGCGTGCACACACATCCACATGCACCATTCCCCAGGGTGTCACTTGGATGTTCAAGAGAAGTAACAGCCTGAAATATGTCTTTGATGGGGGGAGAATTGCACGTTTCTTCTATCATTAGCCTCAACTTGGACCAAGTCATTATTGCTGTGGGGGGGTTAGTATCTTTCACAGTCATAGCAAAAAAAGGTTTAAAATCAGGTGGGACTCACTTAACAACTGCTTAAATTCTGGCCCCAATTATGGTTGTAAATTGAGGATTACCTGTAGTTTATTCCTTGATCTTATTTGTCATCTAGCTTTTTAGAGCAGCAAACACAAGTGCTTCCAGAACCCACGTGCAGAATTCCTCCTGCACTGTGACACTGCCAGCAGTTGGTCTTTAAATATAGGCTGCTCTGGCCTCAGTGACTTTACCAAGCAATCATGGTTTAAGGTTCCCCTGTTTTCTCCATTCTCCTTTCCAAATCTTTTAAGTCAATGATGATCATCTGGGAGCAAATTGCATAAATTCGTCACACGTGAACACAAATAACTCATCTATTGAATCATTCTTCATTAATCTGTAATTTCTTCAGAGAGCTGGATCTTTGCATCATGTGTCCAAAACAGGTAACATAAGAAAACTTTTTAAGAGACTGCTTCAGCTCTCAAGTGCTACATCTAAAATAAAAAAACTGCTGGGCCAGTTCTCTCAAAACAACTGTTTTCTCAAAATGGTAAAGATTTCAAAAGACTAGAAACCTTATATTGACTTACTGCTGAAAGAAGAAAAATTATTTGGGGGCTAAAAAGTGAATGAAGTTGGAGCAAACTTCTTGATAACTACTCAGTAGAAGGAAGGACAGAAGATGTACATTTTTTTTCAATTTCTCCTGTATTTCTTATCTGTGTCCTTGTTTGTTTTGTACATTTTATTATACTGAAAATTTAACACACATACCTGTTTTCTCCATCCACCCCGATTTTATAGGGACTCACTAAAATCTTTGGAAAAAATAAAACATTTCTGAAAAAAACATATCCCTGAATAAACAGAAGGCTGCATGGTTATGCATACGTCTGTCTGGCTTTCAAGGGACTAGATTGGTAGTCTATCAGGAATACAAACTGGTAAATTAAACCAGACTTTTAAGATGTGCTGGCTGGGGAATTCTGGGGAAGTCCACACACCTTAAAAAGTCGACAAGATTGAGAAACACTGGATTAGAAATTGCCCACCTCGCTTCAAACAGAAGTACATAAAATAGTTGCATCTGGAATTAATCATAATTTGCAGAACCAGTTTACATTCCGTTTTCCACGGATCTAATGGGCCAACTCATCATCTTTGCGGCCACTTAAGCAATTGACTTTTTTATTATTTTCTCCAGTGAGAAAAAAGCCCCCCCCAAAAAACACACCCGTTTCTCTCCGTTATGCAGACGAAGTTTTATCCTTCCATTTTACTAAGCCTGGTTTAAGGCTGGCTTCTAAAAGCTGCCAGTGACAGTCACGAGTGAAAACACGTTGCAGGAAGTAAATTTTTCCTTCTTTCCCAAACCCATCCAAAAAATTTTTTTTAATAATTTTTTTTTACCTGACCTACCTTGCAAAGCCAACGCAGCTTCCTGCATCATTTCAGCACAAGCTTGCTCCTCCTCCGCTGCACCGAAGGCATCATGCACAACATTCTCCAACACCCCAAGCAAGGAAGTGGTTAAGTTTCTCTCCGAAAAGGGAAGTCCGACTGTCAGCCTTGCCTCTGACTTCTTCATTTCCTCCAGAGCTGGCTCAGCGGGCTGTTCATGTCGACTGCAGAGTCCGTGAACTCGCCGAGCCTCTTCTTTGTCTTCTTCGCCCACCTGGGTCAAGCTCCCCTTGACATCTCCATCTGCTCCATCCAAGGTCAGTCCCGAAGATGCTGCTGAAAAAGCAAGAAACTCCCTCCTTGTCTCCGTCTTCCTGAAAGTCTCTCGCTAAGTTTCTCGCAGAGGCATGTCTTTCATAAGGGATGGCAGGAATCCAAATCGGGGACTGGAAAACCGGTTTGGTTCTCCTCCACCCCATCCGCCGCCTCCTTTACGCTCCCATGTTGTTTCCTTTCCATTGCTTCTGGCAACGCTTCCAGAAACTTTTTCTTTCTCTCTATTCGTGTTTCCCACCAGCCGAGAGTTGGCTGCCCGTAGAGAGTTTTTCAAAAGGGTCCCCAAAAGCCAAAAATGGAGGTTCCTCTAGGTAACCGTCTGCAGATGAAGCTGCATTTCTCCTTGGAAGCCCGGCTAGATCTCCAGCAAGGCAGAGCGACTCTTTTGTCTTTTTAAAAAGGAGTCTGGTGGGGCCTCGCAGTTCGGGAAAAAGTTTTTGGATCCAGGACTTGACAAAGCTTCGGGCTCTTAGCGGTAGAGCCTTCTGTGGATAAGTCCACGTCATACAAGGCAACTTGATATTTTTCATCCGAGGAAGCAGACTGTTATTTTTAGATTCCCCCCCACAAGATGACTTAATAGTTTTTAGCTATTCAGAACTAATGAAAAAGAGTCAAATCCCCCTTTATCCTGCATGCATGTTATAGTTTGCAATTGGCTAGGGTTAAAATTCAAAGCAAGTGACTTTTTGGGATCACGGAGCCTTGAATCTGAGGCTCCACCTTTCCATGAAGGTCAAAAATATGGTTAGAAGGGGTGAGTAACCTTAGTGGGATGATTAATCCATCATCCCCAGCCCCCGCTTTTATGTCCCTCCCCCCTCCCATCCATCCCTCCACCCACCCCATCCAACCAACTACAGTTGTCTCTGATGCTACCTTGTTCAGGCATGAAAAACACAGGTAAGCTTTATCAAGAGGCTCATGAAAAAAACACACACACACACACACAATCCAGAAAGGAACAGTCAAAAGTCAGGGGAAGCCATAAAGCCTGGGCTTCCATCACCGCTGCAAAATGTGAATAGGAGTTCTGGACCATCGAAAGACGGCCTTTCTGGTTGCTTTGAATGACAGCCTCCCGCAGGGTTGAAAGCCAACGAAGTAAATAGCGTGAAAAACCCACAGGAAAGCGGAAATCTGTCTTATTCAGGAGCCCTACCATATAAGGCCAAAAGCAGACAGATGTCAGAGAGGAAGAGCAGAAACAGATGTCTGCCGCAGCCACTAAGGCTGAATTTCCTCATGCAGCTCAGCCTGATGGGTTTTGTCCTGCTTTCCCATTAAAGCAGCCAAATAGATTTAGCAATACATTTTGCAGAACTAATCAACGTAGACTGCAGAAGTCTCCAACTGTGGAGCCCACCCCCCAAGCAGAGACAGGGGACACTTAGCCTCATCGGTGAGGTTGGTCTCCTGTTCAGATCCACCAATGATTCGGATCTTCCAAGCAACAAAGTCCTCCCAGCCGTTCGTGGGCAAGGGGATCTCGGCAACAGCACGGCCCCCAAATCGTGCAAAACAGGGACATGATGGAACTTTGGGGGCATTTTTTTCCTTTTGAATGTTCAGCTTTCTGGGTTGGTTTTATTTTAAGTAGTCCTCGACTTATGGCCAGAGTTGGGATCAGAATTTCAAACAAGCTGATTGTTTAAGTGAGTTGCACCCAATTTTATGACATTTTCTGCCATGGCGGTAAAGCAAATCACTGCAGTTGTTGTGTGAATCATGCACTCATTAAATGCATCTGTCTTCCCCCATTGACTTTGCTTGTCGGAAGCCAAACCTGTGGTAGCCCACCTTGGATAATTTTGTACAAATCACCAAAATTCATTGTATCCTAGTTCAGCGTTATCATCTGAATCCAGACCTTAATTGTTTACTGGCCAATAACTCTTTCTTCCAACTAGCCACCTCCATTCATGAGAAAGCTAACCTGTTTTTCTCTCTGGGCAGGTTAAGAAGCCATGGCTTATCAAAGCTTCCTGTTGGAACCTATCACCTGCCATGCCTGGAACAAGGATCGAAGTCGTAAGTCGACCTTTTAGGAGGGCTGCCTGAGCTCGGAGATTCAGCTCCTGAACTCAACAGTTGTGGCAGTCAACAATTCTCAACCTTATGGCAGAAAGATAAAGATGGGCTTGGGGTGAATGAGACTCACAATTTTGCTACGGCTTCTAATGGCATTAGATTATTTCTGCTGCGAAGCGAAGCTATCGTTAAGTGAGTCGTGCTCAATTATATGACATTTTTCACCACAGTTAAGCGGATCACTGCAGTTTTTAAGGGAATTGACACCGTCGTTCAGCAAATCGGGCTTCCCCCATCGACTTTGCTTGTTGGAAGTCGGCTGGGAAAGTCGCAAATGGCAATCACATGATCTCAGGATGCTGCACCCATCATAAATACATGCTGGTTGCAAAGTGCTCAAATTCTGATCACATGACCATGGGGACGCTGTGGCAGTCACAAGTGTGAGGACCAGTCATAAGTCACTTCTTTTCAGGGCTGTTCTAACTTTGAACGTTCACTAAACAAATGGACATAAGTTGAGGACTACTTGTACTCTGGTTGCCCCATTGTCCTGGAGAATGATCATTTAAAAAATGGTTTTCTCTACCTTGGGAAGGAGAAATTTGATTTGGGGGAACATGGGAGTTTTCATACCGAGTCTATGCTTGAAAAACAAAGAAATCACCCAATGGCTGCTAAAAATCATTGTACTCGTATAAATGTATTACTCTGAGTTCATACAGAAGATAGCTGGGGAAGGGCCTGGGAAGACCTTTGCACATGATGTTGGGGGTTCTAGAAATCATGTAGCCCCCCATTCCACATAGGATTGACAAGCAGATAACCCCCTCACAAGGGGCACAGAGAGGAAGGGTGTCCTCTGCTCACCAGCCCTCACAAAGCCTCTTCCAAAATGAGCCCACTTCCTCCTTTTTTGGAATTCCAACCCATTCATTTGATGTCTGCTTCCTGGAGAAGGAGAACAAGGACCCTTTTTCTTCTGTGCGGCAGAATCAGGGATATTCCAGCCTTTGGCTAACAAAGAGCCATCTGTCTGCAAATGCTTTTTTTTGTTTTGTGTTGGTATGTTTCTCTTTTGTGCTGTTGAAAAACAAAGGACAACGCAAAGGACAAAAGAGCTCCTGGCTGTCTACCATGGTGGTTTCATAAGTGGGCCAGGATGCCTTGGTGTTGATATATTCACCAAGCTGGTTTTGCAAATGTTTTTGTTTGCCTTCTTGCCCACAGAACTTGCCATCTCCCCGAACAATCACGAAGTCCACATCTACAAGAAAAATGGTGCCAAGTGGGATAAAATCCATGAACTGAAGGAACACAATGGGCAAGTGACAGGTGAGGACAACCAAATCCCCATTAGCTGGATGTTCCTTCCAGCACTGGACATCTTGCCTAGCTAGACTTTCGGAGACTTGTAGTCACACCTGCAGGAAGTTAGAGAAAAGATGAGATGTCAATAGGACATTTAAATTAGGAGAAAACAAAGTTTTGGAACCTGATATGATGGAATGTGCTCCTGCAGAAAGAACGGAGGAGGCTTTCCCAGAAAGAGGCCCAGATTAAGAGACTGTGCAGTCCCAAAATGGGTGGGGAAGTGGGAAGAGGTTCAGGGCAGCCATTTGCAAGAATCTCTCAAATATATATAGGTTAGAAGGTTATATAGCTTTAGTCCGGCAAGATTCTGTCCTTAGGTGCAAGCAAATAAAGGATTGGACTGAATTGGATTTTCGTGTCTTGATGGCCCATGTCCCACCACTCATTAATGGCTCTGAACTAGGCCACACAAATCGTCAGACTCTGCAGCAAGTTGGACAAAACTTTGAAGAACAACACCCAGGCCCATCTGGTTCAAATGATCTCCTTTACAGGCATTGACTGGGCCCCCGACAGCAACCGGATTGTGAGCTGTGGGACTGATCGCAATGCCTATGTCTGGACCCTGAAGAATGATGTCTGGAAGCCGACACTGGTCATCCTCCGGATCAATCGTGCTGCCTGTTGTGTTAAGTGGTCCCCGAAGGAGAACAAGTTTGCTGTGGGCAGTGGCTCACGGAGAATCTCCATTTGCTATTTTGAGCAAGAAAATGATTGGTGTGTCTTGGCAGATACAAGCGGGATGGGTTGTTCTGGGAGGGGGCTTATCTTTTTACTGCATACTTATAGGGGAAACAGAGATCATGGATCATGAGCATAGACTGAATACATTTTGAGTTTTTAACACTTTTGAAGGAGATGGCTTCTTCAGTCCTTAAAATGCAACTAACATGAACAAAGCTGTTTGAAGTCATTCTACGGATAAAAGTCAATCAGATTGACAACTTCACTTTTCCTCTCTGACTTCTCCTAGGTGGGTCTGTAAGCATATCAAGAAGCCAATTCGATCAACAATACTTAGTCTGGACTGGCACCCAAACAACATTCTCCTGGCAGCTGGATCCTGTGATTTCAAGTGCAGGTGGGCATTCTGGCTTGATTTATTTTCCAATTCAGCTTTTGTACGGTTCCAACAGTTCCATTGGGATGGAACCATGGAATGGAGTGGTGGCGATGTTGGTGGTGATACTGTTAGTGGGTTTTTTTTTATGTGATTGTGTCTGATTATGTGCCATCAAGTAGGTGTTGACTCTTACACCTAGATAGATGTTCTCCAGGACAATCTGTTGCAAATGATTATGGAAGGAGTGATATAAGCATGCAGTGAAGTCCTCTTCTCTACCTGTGGCATACTAGTTGATGAGATTATGGATCTAAATTGAAACAGCTCCTTCCCCTTTGGGTATTTGAGTGTATCTGCTTTGTTTTCCTCTTTTCCTTCATCCCTCAGGATTTTCTCAGCCTACATTAAAGAGGTGGAAGAGCGGCCAGCCCCTACCCCCTGGGGATCCAAGATGTCCTTTGGAGAGCTCATGTTTGAATCAAAGAGTTGTTGCAGCTGGGTCCATAGCATCTGCTTTTCGGAGAGTGGGAACCGTTTGGCATGGGTGGGCCATGACAGCACCATCTGTCTGGCCGACGCCAACAAAAAAATGGCGTAAGTGGGATGGTTGGAGGAAGGGGGAGAAAACTGGGGACAAGTGATGGGCTGTCATGGGAAGAAGGAATAACCTTGAGGACAGGGGAAAGAACTGCAACCAAGACTGCGGACAGATAAAAGAAATCTGAGTCAGAGCCGCAATGTAAGTGGAGAAAGTGTCTCCAAGAAGAAGATAAAAGGAGAGAGATGAGTTGTGAGTTTGTTCAGACTCACAAGAATCTTTGATTATAACTTTATAATATGAGCTTGTGGGCCTTTGGTTTCCAAGCTTGGTCTTCCTTGGGAGAATTGACATGGGAAAAGCAAAAAAAAAAGCACGTGGATGATGTAGAGTTTAGAATGAACTTTGGGAATAAAATCAGTCAATCCCTAATTGGAGTTTTCATGTTTGTTGTTGAAATAAATACCAAGGATTTGGCTGAAGCTTTGCTATTCCCCTCAGGGTAGCCTGCCTTACTACAGAGACTCTGCCACTCCTGGCTGTGACCTTCATCACCGAGAGCAGTCTTGTGGCTGCGGTAAGTCGTACATTTCCTCTCTTGCTGGGTTTATTTTCCCATGAATAGGGATGCATTCCTCACTTGGGGAAATGGATATGCAGCCATCCTTGCTGTGTGGATAATGCCATTTTAAAGTTTAGCCAGTAGATGATACCACGCCACACGTGGATGAATCTGCAAAAAGTACAGGTGGTCCTCTTCTGTTTCTGTTGAGGAGCAACCAGAATGTTTTCATCTAGTTTCCTTCCACAGATTTTCCTTGAAATTTAGAGCATGATGTCATCCTTTCCCAGATATACTGAATTTCACTTTCTTTATCACAGGAATGACACATTTGGGAGCTGTAGGCCAACCACATCTGAAGGACACTAATTTGGGGTAGCCTAACTCATACTAAGTGAACTTCCTTGCCATTGTCTTCTGAGATAGGGTCTTGGCTTCTCTTTCTCCAGGGCCATGATTGTTACCCAATGTTATTCATGTACGATGAACAGCAGGGAGTGTTGAGCTTTGGAGGGAAACTGGACATTCCTAAACAAAGTTCCCAGCGGGGGCTCACAGCTCGTGAGCGCTTCCAAAACCTGGACAAGAAGGCCAGCTCTGATACCAACAATGCTGCTTTGGACACAGTCCACAAGAATAGTATCAGGCAAGTGTGCATAGCATCTCTTTCCTTTATAATGTATTGATTCATCGATCAAATTGGTTTCAATTCTTAGATTTTCTCCATGATAAACTGTTCGCAATCTGGTCCTTTAGATCTCCCAATGGTACATCTTCCACTGCTGGAATTGAGTCCATCCACTTTGCTACCGTTTTATCTTCTCTTCTTCCTTCCTTCTACCTTTTCTGATATTATGGACTTCCTAGACGATATAGACATGCTTCAGAAGCTGAGGTGCCAGGTTGCAAAGCCACTTTCATTCAGACTAACTGCTCAGCTTGTTTTAAACTGCTTAGTCAACATTGCTTTAAAAGCTTTTCTTTTAAAAGCTCATCTGAAACCTGGTTCCATCTTCCTTAAAATGTCCTGAGCCGTAGCCAAAATCAACATCCTCGGTCAACTGGTAAATTTTGCAACAAAATCTCTGTTGAAGGAATTGGAAGACTTTGTTGTTGTCATTGTCCCTTCAGGAATCAAGAAACTGAGTATATTAAACACTCAAAAGCCTAACTGGAATTGAGAGAGATCTCTATGATCTAGACCAGATCACAGCCTTGCAAATTTCACCAACAAAGAATTATGAAATAAAAATCATACATTCTAACCTCTGACGGAGGCCCAGTTTGGTGGTGGAACATTTGCTTGGTCGACAAAGTCCTTCAATCTCTGACATCTCCAGGTAGAAACATTTGGGAAACGTTTGTTTTTATTTATGGAAAGCTTCTTTGGATCTTCTCAGTCCTTCAGTTACAATTCCCAACATCCCTGGCTGGATCTGGGGGGAAAGATGCAGTTTGTAATGCTTGATTCATGGTTGAATCAATATAAAGCAAGTTTGTAGAATTATCTTTCTAGAGTGGCATTTCAGAAGGTTGAAGCCGCACCGTTTCTGGATCCATCACCCACGTCCATCGCGAAAGACTCGTAGTGCAAAGGTTTTCTGTTTTGGATGCGAAGTCTTAGCCTAGGGCTTCTTTTCTCTTCTAGCCAAATCTCCGTGGTGGCTGGCGGAAAGGGCAGTTGCTCCAAATTCTGTACCACCGGAATGGATGGCGGCATGAGCATATGGGATGTCAAGGTAAGCAGTGAGAGTGGAAGGACTGCCCGGTGCAATCCGCCTGGAATTGTTTCAGAGAGACCACCATCCTTTGAATGGGTTAGGATTCTCTCCGTGATGATTTGAGACATTTTAATGCTTCAGTATGAAGTGGCATCACGCTCTGGAATATTTAAAAAAAAAAAAGTTCCCAGAGGCATTCTTTAAAAATGAAAACGGTGGAGAGCTGCAATGCGAGGTTTAATTTAGAAGTGTTTCTCAACCTCGGCAGCTTGAAGATAATGTGGACTTCCACTCTCAGAATTGAGTTGAATCCCACCCTCTGGGTTTTTCGCAGCAAACAGAAGCATTTTTTATTCCATGATTTTAGCCTCAGCTTGAGCCAAAGAGGAAAATACCCAAATGCCACAGATTTGCATTGTGAATTCAAGGTAGAGTCGCCCTTGATCCCCATGGATCCATTTTGCAGTCTCAGCAATCCTTTCATGTCTGCCAGAGCGTAAGCCTCTTTCTTTTGCGTTTCAGACCTTGGAAGCTGCACTGAAGGGCCTCCGCATCAAGTAAGCCATCAAGTGAGTGTTTCTCCCTGCATAGAACCCGTGAGCACAAAGGGATTCCTGCCTTCCAAGGAAAACAAAAGAGAGCTTAATGCATTCCTTCTGGCAAAAACTTTACAAAGATTACCCCAGATGCTACTGTACAAGTTCAACTTTCTTGAGACCTCATGGGCGGGAACCCAGAGAGGTAAAAAAATACATGTGATTAAAAATAAACTTTCAAATCTGGATCTGTTATTAGTTTGGCTTCTTTTCTTCCCTTTTCATCAAGTCTGTATTTCTCAGAATTTAGTGGTTTTCAACCCTCACAGGCATGATTTCAAACTGATCCTGGAGCTGAAGTCTGTGCATCTAAAGGACCCCCAGATTTGATCATATCTGGCCTAAGGAAAACAGGATTTAAGGCCATTTCTCAGATTATGTTTAGGTGGTGCCCCAAGGGCATAAATAGCTTTCAAGGGCAGCTAAAAGGCTGATTTACACCTGCAAATTGAAACAATGCAGTTTTCCTTTGTCTCGCCTGCATCTGGGCTTGCAAGAAAGGGTAGAAAATTCTGCTTCTTTGCTATTGGTTTGACTGGCGGGGTTACCTGCAAATCTTGGCTAAATTCTGGGGTGTAGTAAAGAGGTCTCTCCTGGGGAAGAGTCCCCCCTGCTATAAGAGGAATAACCACTTCTGATGTAGTCTAAGTCAGTGTTTGTTAACCTTGGCCACTTTTAAGATA